>QLOH01001076.1:0-158967 GCA_026901365.1 Sesbania bispinosa | reverse complement strand
GGAGAGAAAAAAAATGAAACTGAAAATAGAAAACATAAAACCTTTTTTTTGTTTTGAAAAGTAAGGGGAATTGGTTTGAAACTTGTGTAAAATCCATTTCAACCCCATTTTATCCAAACACGTTTTGTTTTCAAATTTGGATTTCGAAACCAAAAACCGAAAAACTGGCAACCACCCCAAACGACACCTTAAATAATAAATTGGTTGTAGTGGCACGCTAGAAACTATTACACTTCCGTTTTAGAGTGTGTTTGATAAAATTAGCTGAAAAGATAGCTGCAAGCTTAGTGTGTTTGGCTTGCCATTTCAGCTAACTGAAAGTTGAAAATAGTAGCTGAAATCATTTTAGGCAGTGTTTGGGAAGGTAGCTTTTTTGGGTAGCTACAAGCTTTTCTTAAAAAGCTAATTGGGGTAGCTTTTTTAAAAAGTTCCAATTTTCAGCTACTAGCTGAAAATTATTTACAAGTTTAACCCTCAACTACCCTCACTTATCATTATTTAATAATTAATGTTGCCCTTAAATGTCATTTTAACCATTTTCAACTAGTTTTACCAAACACATTCAATATATAGCTTTCAGCTTTCAGCTAGCTTTAAGCTTTCAGCGTGCTTTTCAGCTTTCAGCTAGTTTTACCAAACACAGCTAGCTAAAAGCTGAAAAGTTCGCTGAAAGCTTAAAGCTAGCTGAAAGCTGAATAACTATTGAATATGTTTGGTAAAACTAGTTGAAAATGGTAAAATGACATTTAAGGACAACATTAATTATTAAAAAAATGATAAGTATGGGTGGTTGAGGGCTAAACATGTAATTAATTTAAGCTAGTAGCTGAAAATTGAAGTTTTTTTTTTTAAAAAGCTACTCCAATTAGCTTTTTAAGAAAAGCTTATAGCTACCCAAAAAGCTACCTTCCCAAACACTGCAATGGTTTCAGCTACTATTTTCAACTTTCAGCTAGCTGAAATGACAAGTCAAACACACTCTTATACTCCCTATCGTTGTTTTTATAAGACATATCAAACACAAAATTATTTTATAAATACTATTAAAAATATCAAAATTAATTAATTCTATTTGGGTTGTTAAAAATGGTATAATAATTTAATTTTTATTTAATTTAATTAACTAATTCTACTATTAATTAATAACTGAGAAAATATAATTTTTTTAATAAAAATAATAAGAAAAATAATAATGAATGGTTGATTAAAATTAAAAAGTTTATTATAAAAAGAATCACTAATATTTTAAGAAGTTGTCTTATAAAATGATTGGAAGGAGTATTATTATATACATAACATAGATGATGTGATGTTTGATACAACTACTAGTATGTTATTTATTATTTTAATATATAACTCTAGGTTTCAACTCATATGTGTATGAGTAATTGTATTTATACAACAAGTAAATATACAACATCATACAACAAAGCCACGTGTCACCTCTAATTGTATTTTAATTTTTTTTAAAGAAACAAATGAAAATGGCATCATATCATCAGTCACAACACCCTGCATCTTATTTCAACTGAAAAAGTGAACGAAACAAATTTGAAATTTCCTTCCTCTCCCACTTCTTCATACCAATTAAACCGCAACACCGCTTCCCCCTTTCTTCCATGCTTTCTTCTCTCCCACTTTTCCCACTTGCAGTGTTCCTCTCTCTGTTCTCCATATTCCTCTCTCTGGTTAAAAACTGGGTGTGAAGAAGTTATGAACTTATTTAAGATGGTTATAAACTGAATGTGAAAAGATTATATACCTTATCTTACTTGGTAATAAATTGAATGTTCATAAGTTATAAAACTTTGGTTTACTTGGTTAAAAACTGAACATGAAGAATCTGGAATGTGTGTGACACAATGAGAGAAACAGACGATGTCTTTAAGTTTGTGTACCGCAGTAAGAGAGCAAAACCATGATTCATTTTGTCACCCTTCCAATTAGGAATCCTAGCTCCACATCAGTGGAGAAGAGAGGGACTGAGAAAAAGTTAGAGAGAGAGAAAGGAATACGAGGAATGAAAACAAAAAAGAGGTCGGGGAAAGGAGACGCAAAGAAAAATTGGGAGAGGACAGACACGAAAGGACACCGAGGAGACACGGGAAAAGGTTATGGCGGGATCTGGAAAGAAGAAATGGGAGTAATGGCGCGTGATTCAAATTAATTTGTTTTTTAAATTAAAAAAGCAGGTGACATAGCATTATTGTATGGCTGTTGTATATTATGTTGTTGTATGAATAGAATTACTCTATGTGTATAAATCATTTTATAAATATGTTATATAAAAAATTGTAATATGACGATGATGCTGTTTTAATATTTTCCTTAAACAATTGTTGGCATTGAGAAAATGGGCCTATTTTCAGACAAGTGTGTTCATATCTAATAAAATCAAAATAAAACACAAAAATTAATCCAAAAAATGAAAAACTGAATTAATAAAAAATTAAAAATTAAAAATTAAAAAAAAAGAACTTTTTTTATTGAATTTGGATTGTTTTCGGATCTTATATTGAAAATCAATCTAATTCATTCAAACCGAACTTCTATACACATATATTATTTAATTCATAAAATAATCATATGTTTATACACTACAAGAATGCGCTGAATTAGATGCGAAACCGTAGCAACAGCTTAGTCGTCACTACAAACATTAAATGTGCAGCTCAACGCGTAGTTGTGCAATTAATATGACGGCCTGACCGTCGCTACGTTTCACAATGTAGCGACGTTCAGGCCGTCCGTCACTACGTTTTTAATTAAAATTTAAATTTGACGCGTCAGAGCAATTTTTTAACGTAGCGACGACCTTAGCGATGGTCAGGTCGTCATTAGTTTAAAACTTACGCTCACAAAACCATTTCCCCCTCTCCTCTTCTTCTTCTTCCTCCTTCCTCCTCGTTCCTCTCATTTCCTCCTCTCCGGCCATCCCTGTTTCTCTCCCCCCTCTCTTTCATTTTCAAAATCTCACAGATTAAACACTCCCCTCCTTCATAGGTTCATTTTGAACCGATCAGAATCTCAAATAGTTGTCGACCCTAGGTCCCTTTGCCTTTTCTTACCTCTTCCTCCTCTAGCGTCCACCACCACCAGCCACAATCCACCACCACCTGCCACCATTCAGGTAATTCTTTAATTAATTAATATTTTTAATTATAGTTATATGTATTTAATTATATAGGTGGTTATTTAGTAATTATTAGTAAATAATTAATAATTATTAGTAATTATGTAGTTATTAACTATTAGTTTAGGGTTTAGTGTTTAGGGTTTAGGGTTTAGTAATTATGAAATTATTTTTGTAGAAAAATTCCTAACAAAATTCATTGTTTCTTGCAATTTTGTTACAAATTTCATAATTATTGGAAAAAAAATTCAAATTTGTAGAAAATTTTGCAAGAAATTCCTATAAAAAAAATTTGCAAGAAATTCCTATAAAAAAAATTGTAGGAAAAATATGTAGGAAATAAGCAAATTTCTAGTAGTGCCACTTGGTGTGGTGAGGAGGCCTGGGAGGGTCTTTGGCCTACCAGGCCTCTGATGAGTTCAAGGGGAAGTTCGCTCGTAACAAGAGCAACCGGACTTCTTGTCGAGGCAGGGCGGTCCACACCACGGGTTGCAAGGCCCAAATTGAGGTCGCGCTGGATATGGAATGTAAAAACCTATTCTTCTATGTTATTTTTGTATTTGTAATTAAAATAATTAATTAGTGTAATTTTTCTGTGTAGCGATGACAGCTTGGGCGGGATGTATATCCCGATGAATTTTTTTGTGGCCACCCATACAAAAAAAAGGGGGCGGTGGCTGGGTGGACGACTGAGCGCGGTCCACATATGTAAGTCAAATTATCAGTGTTTTTTATATATTTTGATATATTTGCAATAGAATAACTAACTAATTATATGTTTATCTCTACTCAACAGGCAAACTATCATGACCGCCTCAAGGAGGTGGAGTCATAGATGAGGGACAACTCTATCACTAATGGGTCCACCAAGCTACAAATCTGGAAGGATGTTGCTGGTGGCAAGATTCGAGGTCGCTGTTATGGCATCGGGGACTTGTCAACCAACACTCGTCCATGTGAGACCAGCCTCACTCAGGAGTCTCAGGCCCACACCAGCGGGAGCGACGGGTCACGACATTCATCTGACAAGGCGCTGCGCCAGGAAGTCATTGAAGCAAAGCTGCAGGCTAGCCGAGCTGAAGAGAGAGCTAATCACTGTCAGGCCCAGTACCAACGTTAGAGGAGGACTTCGCACGGCTCCGACAACAGTTGCAGTTAGTGTTGGATGCCCGCAATGCAGATGGTTCTACTAGCTTCAATCAGGCTCAACAACACCCGCACTACGATGACGACATGGATGACCAGCCCGTGGATGAGGATGAGGATTAGGGCCCACCACCACAGCAGCGTCGCCGTCGTCAACCGTGATTTTTTTTTGCATATTTTTCTACTCTTTATATAAATATTGTTTATATATATATATATTTTATTTTCTATATGGATATTTTTATACTGTCTTTATTTTTTCTTTATATTTTACATCGTTAACAAATATCATATAAAATTTATAAAATAAAAAAAATTATAATAATTCAACCGTAAATCTGTAAATTAAAAAAAATTAAATATAAATCATTGGTGACGGCCAAGGCCGTCGCTATGGTGTGACGGCTTAGCGACGACCTTTGATTTTTTCTATTAGCAACGACCTTCAGCATTGCGACGATTTTAGTGATGGGCAAGCAGACGCTACGTAGCGACGACTGTTTTTGCTCGTTACTATGGTATTAATGACGAGCATTTTAACGACGTCCTTATAGTTGTCGCTAGGCGCATTGTAGTGACGATTTTCACCTTATAGCTACGGCATTTGGCTGTCACTAAAAGATGAAATTCTTGTAGTAATATATACTTATATAAGTATATATTTAAAAAATTACCTATATTAATATGTTTTTTTTATGATTTTATTAATTTATATAATTTTAATATCTTTATAAATATATCAATTTAAAATTAATTTTAAATTAGTTTTTTTTTTTCTATAATTTTGTATCTATATTGATTAAGATAATTTTGTGACAGTAAAATGCTCGTTTTCCATCTAAACAATGTGTGATATTAATTACTTAAGTCACATACAAGCTACAACCAAAAAAAAAGAAGAAAGGATTTGTATCTTGTTAAAATCTTAAAGTAATGGTGCTATAATTCTTGTCTCCTTGACAAGGTAGATGTTAAAATTGAAATTGATGACTAATTGAAGTCATTCATGTTCTTTTAAGTTATAATTGACAAAACAAAATAAATGGTAAATAGTGTGACAATAAAAGGAGAGTGAATTGATGAAAGATTTAAAAGGTGAACGTCTATGTTTGGTTTAACATTCACATTTCATAAATTCACGTTTTCAACGTTATAAATAATTGCGTTGAGAGGTTTAAATTTGAGTTGTCAAACCAAACATACATGTAATTAATTAAACTTATGACACTTGAAACTAAACTTTTCGTGTGGTTAAAACAACGCACAAGTGGCAACAATATCATAGCATGTGACTCGATTTTAATATATTATAAATAGATAAATGGATATAGATGAGAGAATGTCCGTTTTAAACAAGAAATATTCACTCATTCTTATATACAACATTTTTCAAGAATTGTATATTTATATAATTGGTTTAATTGCACTTTTGGTTCATCTATTATAGTCTAGCCGTGATTTTGATTCCCCTAAAATATTTTGTGCAATTTTAATCCCAAAAAACTTCTTTTGTTGAATTGGTGATCCCTTTTACACGGAATAAGCTCCTTTCCAGAGTCCAGTCACTGGAAAATTCCAGTAGGAGAGGATGACACACACAAGTGTGTGGGTCCCACAGTGTGTGGGCCTCTCACACTTGTGTGTGTCACTCTTTCTCCTATTGGAATTTTCCAGTACTGGAGAGTAAACAAACCCCTTTTACACATACTTTGGAGGTATAAAGTGACCAAATTTTTTAGGGCTATTTAGTAAAATAAATTACAGGGAGACAAAAATCACGTAAAAAAAATTCAGAGGAAGAAAAAATGCAATTAACTCTATATAATTTTAATTTATGCGTGTCTGTTTTATTATTTAAAATATTTATCTCTTCTACAAAAAAAGTATATTTTATCTCTTAACTTTTTTAATTTACATTTTTAAACTTTAAAAATGTTGTATAATATACAAGATAATAACTAATATTGATTATTTACGACGCCAGTTTAAAAGAGATTTCTGCAGAAGTACTTTTAGGTAAATAATAGAGTGAATTAAAGAGGGCAAATGCATTTAACTTTTCCATAAGTTAAAATTAGTCCATGTAGCCCACCTACTCCAAAAGTTCTCTCATTTAACTTCTCCATAATTCATTCTATTTTATTTTCTAAAAGTTTTTATACAGAAGTGTATCCAAACTAGCAGTAGAAATTCAAGCTTTGTGGTCTACATTTTAAATAAGTTAAATTTCATGTCAAGAATTTATGCGAAAGTATTCTTAAATTAAATTTTTGACAAGGTAAGAATGGAATATTTATTTTGAAGCACAAAAACGATATTGATGATGAGAGTTCAGACAATGACTTTAAAGTAAAGTATTTTAACCATCACCAAACAATTGAAACTATATATTTTTTTCCTGACAGAGTATAATTAAACGACCAATCAATCCAATTTATTTCGAGCCACGTGCCTTTGAATTTGAGCAGCTCGTCATCACTCATTCCATTTTGGTTTCAGCTGTTGAAGATTAAGATTTAAGAACAACAACAAACTCACCCATATCTGTAAAGCTCATGTGGGAGTCAATTCTGCGTTGTTTGCGGCTTGGGAGATTTCAAAAGCATACCACATGGTCCCTAAAATTATTTTCATAAAATGCTCCCATAGATTTACAAGTCCCATTATCTCATCTCACTATTTGGTTGTGAATTTGGATAGTACACAATAACAATGGTCCATGAACTATGCTAGAGCTTCTTGTTTTCTGACCAGAAGGATAACGCACTAAATCCCAGAGGCTCCACCCATCCACCAAACACGTATTTGTGTCATAGTCCTTAAAAGGGGTTCCTTCATACAATTGGTATTATTGATTTCAAATGTAGTTGTGAAAGTCATTGCTTACTAGTCAATATCTGAATTAGATGACACAACAAAAATAGTTATATTTTTTATTTAAAAAAAAAAATCTAACATGCTCCATTGCTCGTAGAAATCCTCTCCGGCACTGTGCAAATCCGGTAAAAGAAATCCAGTACGAGAGATAGATATATCTCTTGAGTGGGCCCTACACAAGGAATGTATCTATCTTTTTTCTACTGGATTTGTCCAATACCAGGTGAGAAATACAAATCACAATTTTTGTTATAAATTTTTTTCTTTGAACTTATGAAAAAGATGCTAAAAATTAATTGAATTCTTTAAATAGAAAAAAAAAAATACCATGCCCTTTAGGTATTCATGGGGAATAAAAGTTCAAGTTGTAATGATTTGAAAGAACTGCTCTTGAATTACATATAGCAGTAAGCATTTACATGACTGGGCTACCTTTTTATGAAGGGAAAAGGATTGACAATTATCATGTACCATAAATCATGGAAACAGAACTGCGAAATATATGGCAGATGCATTTACAACTTGCGTAGTTGAATTGTTTTCTTTTGTTTATTGTTAAACTAAATTAGGCCATAAATCCACGGTTATATGTGTTAATTATGATTTCATTACGTTAATGTGCAAGCAAGCCAAACAAATTGGCTGTTACACTCTTGTAATCCTATCTGTTGTCCAATGATGTTAGTTGGTTTCTCTCACAACAGAAAGGCTTAAGGTCTAATCTTGTCGTCCTCTGCTGCTGCAATACTTGTACTTCAACATTTCAGCAATCTTTCTACCCCCAACTATCAAAAATCAATCTATCCAACCATATATTAATTATTTATCAGAAAAAAACAACAAATGAGAAATTCCCCCTTCGTACGCTAAGAATTTTCTCTGTTAAATAACTAATAAAAAAACTGCACTTGTTTTGGACAGGTGGTGTGACCTAGAGAATTTACCTAGACTATGGTTGTGCTATTTAGTGTCTATTTGATTTACAAAAGAGTAGAATTGATTCTAGAATTAATAGTCGAAATTAAGTGATACACGTTTTATGAAATATGTTGAATGAAAGGTATATAAAATCAATTTTGTAGAATTGATTCTGCACTGTGCCTAACTGGCAAACAAACGGACACTTAATCAATTTATCAAGATCACAAGGATTAAACTGGATAAATTCCTGTCAACTGATCTACGCGCTGAATGGTAAGTATATAAAATTGTGCTAATTAGCATCAAATAAGTTGCAAAAAAAAAGTTAGAATTCTTTTGCAAGTAAAAGTTACAGATTGTTTGTTGGTTTCAATGAGCATTATACATTTTTTTCAAAATCAGAAAAACTGCAGATTATATGGTAGTTTGTCAATGATACCCTTTATTGATAGCAGGTCGTTGATTAATTACAGAGTCACGTAACTTAACCTCCACATTTTGCTAACTACTACAAGACAAGTTTCCTTTGAAGCTCACAAGATCACCATAACTTCTATTATTCTATATATAAGTTGTTGAGATTTGATATTGTTGCATTTTATGATCAACAAATGACTAAGGTCAGTTAGAAAGAACACCTAAACAATTTTGTTGTATTGTTAGATAGAAAATTTCAGGCACAGTGGTGAAGTCACAGAATTGAACTGTGAGCATGCAAGTGAAGATGCTTCAAGTTGATATTCTGAATATCAAATTAATCACAACATGCTAAATATAGGGGAGGGGTTGTGGTGGTTATCAGTTCCTCTCCAAGTTGCTCAATAAGTGTTGACTAAAATCCAGTCCACCAATTATTAAATCTCTACCCAGTATCAACTCTATTAGACTATTACAACTACACATTAGAAGTTAATGTATAATTGTATATGATATTATACAAAAATGATGAGTTTCTAATCTCATTCATTCACTGTTTGAGGTCTTGAATTCTGGAGCCTTCTAATACTAACCCTCATTCACCCTAGCCTGTAGCACTATACTACTAGGACTAATCTCTCACACCACAAAAAATTTTTTACAGACAGAATTCAGAATTAAATTTCATATTTGTATCAACCCCAATTTTTTCAGTAGCATTACAATCTTAATTGTACAGTTGTGCTAGTAACACAAGAAAGTTTTGACTTATGATTCATTATAAAACTATTCTAGTTCATATGTTCAATGGTAATGTTTAAAGATTTGGTAAGGTGAACCATACATATCTGAAGTTATCTCTGCCATATTAATTTGTCACATATTCAGAGGTGATTAAGTCAATGTCACAAAGGAAACCATCAGGGTATCCTTCATCCTTTATATTATCCTTCCCAATTGATGCAGTATGACAAACATTTATTCACTTGAAAAGGAAGTTCCTTTTCAAGAAGTAATGAAAAGATAAAGGCCCACATTATAGATTGAACTGTTTCCCCTTCTTGTTTATTACCACAAATTTGATAAACTTTTGTCGCCATGTATAACTCCCCAATCAATCAAGTTATCTCCCTTTTGGTACCATGGGGCCTCCAAATCCCTCTATATATCAACTGTTTTGTCATAGTCTTTCATGAAAACCAACTAAGCCTCTAATCCTCTGTCCCACCCCTGCATTTTTAGCAGAGGCACTCTGGTTACTACAATGCCATCATCAATTTCCTCTTTCCTCCATATGGCTCCTCTCTTCTCTCTTTTATTCTCATTCATGATTCTTTGTACTAGTGCTCAGGGTCCACCTTCACCTGGGTACTACCCTAGTTCCAAAATCAGGTCTGTTAGTTTTGAAGAAGGATTTAGAAACCTTTGGGGACCTCAGCATCAGAGAGTAGACCAGGACACATTAACAATATGGCTTGACTCTACCTCAGGTATGTGAACGTCTAACTCTAACATGAGCTCCCAATAAGGAGTGGTACACTTATCATTAACAACTTCATAATTTGTCATATATGTGTATGTATTTTATCACAATCTAAATTAATTTTTCAATCAATCAATGATTGTAAGTACACTCTCACTTTTAGATGAGCCAAATATGCTTCTCTATTTATTTGTTTATTAAAAGCTAAGCTCTTTTTTTTTTCATTTCACTAGTACTACCTTATTTCATACTCTTATCAGCAATTTTTTTGAAAAACTTCAGGGAGTGGATTCAAGTCACTTCACTCTTATCGATCTGGATACTTTGGTGCTGCAATTAAGCTTCAACCAGGTTATACTGCAGGAGTCAATACATGTATTTATGTAAGGACTACTCTATAACTTGAACTAATGTTGAAAATTGAGTGTATCTTTTTTTTTCTTGTTAATGTGAAGTGCTTCATCCATTTTCTTTGTTCTTTCATTTGGGAATTGTAGCTTTCAAACAACCAAGACTACCCAGGAAACCATGATGAAATAGACATTGAGTTCCTTGGTACCACGCTAGATAAGCCATATGTTCTGCAGACAAATGTATACATCAGAGGAAGTGGAGATAGGAAGATTATAGGAAGAGAAATGAAGTTTCATCTTTGGTTTGACCCAACAGAAGATTTTCACAACTATGCCATTCTATGGGAGCCCAATGAGATCATGTAATGTTTTCATGCACTACCATGATCCTCCATAATTGTCTAATATCATGCACTAGTTATCTATAGCCATGCCTAAATTGTGAGACACATAAAATTTGCTCCCCCAGCCCCCCAAAAAAGAATCTGACTTAAAAACCTTATATTATTTTTTTTGCAAATTATTATTCCATGAATATATAATAAGGATCAACAAGTCAACAACCCTCTAGCCCAATTACTAACGCTTGGTTAAAATATTCTATTGAAAAGACCATTTTTATACAATAATATAATGTGGTCCCCTTTATACTAAACCAATTAACCTTTTATCACATTTGTAAATAAAGAGAGAAAAACATTGCATATAGCTTCTTTTTGGCCACCCAATCATTCATATTTTTCACGGGATCAGGTTAATCATGACAAAATTATGCTTGTGGGATCTAGATTTTGAATGTTGCTTTCTTACCAAGGAAAAAAATGTATGCAGCTTTTTGGTAGATGATGTCCCAATAAGGAGGTATCCTAGGAAGAGTGATGCTACATTCCCTGCAAGACCAATGTATGTGTATGGATCAATATGGGATGCATCTTCATGGGCTACAGAGGATGGAAAATACAAAGCTGATTATAAATACCAACCCTTCATTGGTAGATACAGAAACTTCAAACTACAAGGTTGTTCCACTGAAGCCTCCATCTCATGCCAGCCACCATCAGCCTCACCATCTGGCTTTAACAGCCTGAGCCCTGAACAATTTTCTTCAATGCAATGGGTCCAAAACAACTACATGATCTATAACTATTGCCATGATCCTAGGAGAGACCATACACAAACTCCAGAGTGCTAAAAAAGTTTGCTTTGGTTCAAGTTGGTGTGTTTCAAGTTACCTTTTACACTTCCATATACTACCAAAACAGATTGTCCAGGGAGTGGTTTTTGAGATGGCCCCACTTGCTAGTGCTAAGTTTCATAGCAAGAGCAGGGAACATCCAACACCCCCCAAAAGAAAAGATTGGGATGGTTTTTGTTGTTTCTATAATTGTGTTGTGCCCAAAAAAGATTGGGACGTTTTTGTTGTTTCTGTAATTGTGTTGTACTATTACTTTAGTCCTTTTCCTGTTGAAATAAACCTATTTGGATGCTTTTCTAATACTGGTTTAGGTATCAAAAATGTGAAAAAGGACCTTGTTCCCTTGAAAGTAAGCCCTTGGAAGGAACCTTCTGATGGACTTTTGTTGCTGAATTGGACCACCAAATATAATTATTCAATCTTTGATTCTGCTATTGTCGGTAGCCCTTGCCAAGGACTGTTCAGGAATTTGCACACCAATGCTAAGAGAATGGGCCACATGCTATATAATTAATTATGTGTATATATTTTTCCAATTTCTGGAACACTTTGATAAGTAGAAGGTTATGTCCATAAGTTTCTATGCTACCATTTCTTTGCGCTAAAAGGATAAACTAAGCATAAAGAATGTACATGTGAGAAAGGAGAAAGGGGTATGGATAAGATAGGACAGACAAACTTAATCACACATAAAGACAAATTACTAAATAAGACAATAGATGCAATAAATGTAGCTTAATAAGTTGGATAGAGTTTTTCTTTTGTAAGAAAAAATTAGACTACTATTTTCAGTGATGGTAATTTATCTACACAATTCCATAAGATAAAAATTATTATGTTTACTTAATTGATAGACTAATCGTGATTGTTATTGCAGAAAAGCACCACAATTATTGCTAAGGAGTAAATAAACTGTGTGATTGGAGTTTATATAAGCTATGCTATTTAAATAGGAAGAACATGAAAGACAGAAGATGACAAGCCAATAGAGTCAGAAAGGCAAACAGATGGTAGGCAAAAGATGCTTCACTATGTTCCTTCCAGGCCCAAATGATGCCATCTCGGCCATAAAGTGTATCTAAATATTATTTAAAGTGATGCATGGTTTCCAACAAAGCTCTAGATGAAGGCTATCAAATCATGTGAACTAATTACTTTCTTCTCCTAAACTCACATCTTAGTATCTTACACAGTCTCCTACTTTGAATTTCTATTTGATCTTGTGAATGACCAGAACGTTACTTTGTCTAGTTGTGGCATTGTCAAATGTCACATGATCAATGAATTTAGGATTTGAATAAGCATGTAGGGGGAGACCTGTATATGAATTAAATCATGCAACCATCCCTCACTTCAATATTTCAAGCATTGGTTTATTTAGAATCATTATACTCACGTATACCACTAGCACTAGGGTGGGCCTAGTGGTTGTGGGATTTAGGTAGTTTAACATGAGGTTCTAGGTTCAAATCTCATTGTTTTTCTTGTATATTAAAAAAAAAAATTATACTCACGCATGCTTATACACAAATCACCAACACTTATATAGCTATACAAATTGATTGTAATTAATTTCACATCGTTTTTCATATTATGACATTCTTATTCTATTCCATATGCTCAATGTGGGAAAATGTACACAGAGGACATGTACGGACTACCGAGTACTATTCAATTTTCAATGTCACGGAGATTTAATTTTACAATTTTACAAATTAATTGCTATAATGAAATACCTTCAGTGTTTGGATTAGTTGGTGGGAGATTGTTTAAGCTACTTTAAATAATTTGAGTATAGAATATATTTAGAAAAGAAAATAATTTGTGTTTTATACCAACCCCATGCGTACATTGGGCCACACATAAACCCAACTGTAAGACCCCAAAGTCACCCCAACCAAGTTAGACCATAGAGCTAGAAACCATATAAGGGGGCATCAGAAACCATATAAGGGGGCATCCCATGCCTGCACCAGATTCCACCATGTGGGGTCTAATAGCATTTAACATTCCTATAAATACCCCACCAATAGTAGTATGTCATATATGCAATAATCCCTAAAGATTCCCACTCTCTCAAAGTATAGATCGACTTGGGCGTCAGAGCGCCTTTTGCAGGTACCAACACGAACAAATTGGCGCTAGAAGGAGGGTCGAACCCTCATTCCTTATTTGACACTATGACGGCCAGCACATGCAAACAGGCGAGAGAAGCTCGTCCCCAGCCTACACCTGACGGTTGGGTGGAGGTTTCCTATCATGATGAAGTCTTCGATGACATTGGGACTTCTTGTCCTCCTCAAACTCAGTTGAACGCCATTCATGACCAAGAAGATCGAGTCGGGCTCCACATCCCTGACCCTAGAGACAAGATAATTCACCAACTTCAAGTTCGACTGTTAGAACTTGAAGCACGTGTCCCTCCATGCCCACCCCAACTTTCTCATCAAGACCAAGTCGTCCTAACAACTTGAGCAAAGAATCAGAAACCTGTAACGTAGTGTCTTTCAACCTCAGCCCACAATCCTATCCCAACCACAACAAAGTCATTACACCAATCCTCAAGACATGGCCCAGTCCAACTCCAAACAAACAACTCCAAATTTCCCTCCACAACACACACCCTTTAGACACTCGTTCTTGGATCGACTTGCACGAGTCGAGATACTAAAACCATTCCATAACACATTACCCATAAAGCCTTTCTCTGGTTCCACCGATCACGACAAACACCCCCGACTCCTTTTGCCATGAAATGCTTTTTATGGGAGCCCCTGAAACAGTGATATGTCAGTCTTTCCCTAGGAGTCTGAAGGGAAAGGCCCTAGCTTGGTTCAAAACCCTCCCACCGAGGTCATTGACCAGCGGTAGGACCTACGATCAGCTTTCTCTAGGCGTTTCACTATCACCTCTAAACTCCCCCATAACTAACTCCCTTTAGCCAGGATCAAGCAATGGAGAGATGAATCTCTCGGAACTTTCTTACCAGATTCTACAAGGAATGCACTCTTATTCCACACTTAGCCGAAAATGAACTACTCCTCTACGTTGTCACAACCCTACTCTTGAACTGCCCTTGGAAATTTCTCTCTAAGAAGAACCAGTATCTTTCATGAAACAGTTCTGCATCAGATCAACCCATTTCATAGGCAGAGAAATCCACCTTTCCGACACCAATATGGAAGTTATCAACTCATCACTTCGTCGACATCAAACCCCAAGCCATCACGACCACAAAGGTCGCAACTTACCTTTACACAACAAAGACCAACCGCATATAAAAGGCAGATATACCAACTACACTCCCCTCAACACCAATCCCAGACACATTTTAAAAGAAGTAATGCACACGGAGATGGAAGGGATAAGTCGTCCACCTCCATTGAAGGAAAAATCTCAAAAAAGAAAAGTTTAGGTATTGCTCCTTCCACGAAGGATATGACCACTCAACGGACAAATGCATACAACTGAGGGATATCATTAAGCAATTTATCCGGGATGGTCACCTACTAAGATACGTTAAGAGGGGCAGGAACCAGGGTGGATTCAAGAAGCCTAACTACAGAAAGAGGTCTCCAAGCTCTGATGGGGGAGCAAGCAAGAGAAGACATCAGGGAATGCAAACACCAGAAAGGCGGACGATAACACGAGTAGGACAAACACCAGAAAGAATGAGGTCTTCGCGGTCGAACTAGATCCTAAAGCCGATATATCCCCCGTTTCGAAAGGCAGGGAAAGATTCGAGCTGGTCAGTCGTACAAAACTTTTCCATATTGGGACTTCCCCATATTAAACCACCAAGATTGGGGCCGACATGAGCAACGAAATAGAAAATCAGCTCAAGGAACTCGTTAGAAAATAAAGACCTTTTCGCATGAAAAGCGGTCGACATGTCAGGGATTGACTTGAACTAAGTCGGTCTTTCAGAAGAAGAGGAAGATCGACCCTGAGAGACAAAAGATGGCAAATGATCAAGTGGTCGAGTTATTAATAGTCGGTTTCATCAGGGAAGGCAAATATGTGACATGGCTAGGGATGACAAAAAACTCGTAACCATAGATACCCGTAGATATACATGTAACAGGTACTCATGTATTTATTAAATGGGTGGGAACAAATATTATACTACTTTGCCCGGGAGTGCCCACGTACTGGTTAAAATAATTTTTTATTCAATATATTAAAGTATTAGGATTTTTTATTATTTTATGATAAGATAAATGAAGGGTTTAGAGAACAGACAAATGGAGGATGTGTGTCGATTACACCGATCTCAACAATGTCTGCCCCAAAAACCCTTTCCCAAAGCCTAATATGGAGAAGTTGGTGGATAATTCGTCAGATATCAATGGTTGTCTTTAATGGATGCTTATTCAGGGTATAATCAAATCCCCATGCTAAAAGATGATGCGAGGAAAAGACGGTTTTCATCACAGACAAGGGAATTTTCAACTATACAATGATGTCATCCGACCTCAAGATCGTCGGAGCGACATACCAGCACATGATGAACAAGATTTTTGGTGACATTATTGGTGAAAATGTGGAAATCTACATTGATGACATCATAACCAAAACCCCCCGCGGGGGATCCCATGTTTTTTTACTTGAAGGACCTCTTCAACCACCCAAGGAGGCATAACATGAGACTCAACCCCCACAAATGCATTTAGGGGTCATTTCTTGGGTTTCATGTTAACTAGCAAAGGCATTGAATCCAATCCAGATAAGTGTAAATTTTTCTATGGATTTTCCTTCATTTTTTTTATAGATTTATAAATTCAAAGGAAAATCTATTTAGATTCTAAAATTTGTGAGAATTTTATTATGTGTTTTTCTATAACAAAGCAAAGAAATTTCACAACGGGATTTTTATGTAAAAAATGGTGGCATTTTGAAATTTATCACGAATGATTTTTCTAGAGAAAAATCGCAATGATTTTTTTTGTAAATTTTTATTTGGAACAAATTATAGCGGAGCTGCAAACATGACATATGATTGTAAAAAATGAAAGACTAAAACCAAAGAAAAAAATAAAATGAGAGACCAAAACCTAATTTTACAGTATTTTTAAGAAAAAGAGTTGTGATTGTGAATAAATTATCCAACCAATAAAATCTATTATAAACTGTATATCTAAGTATAATATATAATCTTCTAAGTTCTCACTAAAGCGTTTCATATTTTGGTGTAGACATTATCAAAAAAAACTTCATACACTCAAACATGAAGAAGTATATATCACTAGATTCATGCAGTATGACATTTGGATGAAAATCAAAATAATTTTTTTATAATAAAATTGACAAAAACACGCGAAATAACTTTTTTCTTGTAGTGTCGGGAAGAGGAAGGAATCATATGTAGTTCTTTATGAAGAAAATTATGCAAATAGGAAACACATCAGCTGGACGATATGGTTGCAATATTAAAACAGTAAATGGATCTCATAATGAAGATCAGTATAACTGATAATGAAAACCATAACACAAAATAGAAGTGTGCTTCTTACCTTGTGTTGAATAGTTATTAC
The DNA here is from genome assembly GCA_026901365.1 of Sesbania bispinosa. NCBI lineage: Eukaryota > Viridiplantae > Streptophyta > Magnoliopsida > Fabales > Fabaceae > Sesbania > Sesbania bispinosa. Next base: position 141,908 of record QLOH01001076.1, on the reverse strand, counting down.
TTATTAGTTATGAGCACCTCCACTCATTAAGGGTTTGTTTGGGGTTGTGAGTTTTGATTTTTGATTTTCAAAGTATTTCAATTAAATTTTAATAATTTAAAATTAAAAATTAAAATCTATTTTTTGTGGTTTTCAAAACGTCCATTTTAAAAATTACAAAAAAAAAGTTTTTAATTTTAAATTTTGAGTTGTAAAAATTTGATTATTTTTTTTTTAAATTAGAAACTGAAAACTCATAACTACCTCAAACGGCACCTAAAGTGTTAGCTTATTAAGTTGGTGAATTATTAAGAACCTAGCTAGATTGTGCTAAGTTTTTTTTTGTCTCTATAAATTCATAAAACGTTTGTTTCAATCATTAATAAAATTTTATATGTTTTAAAACCTACAAAACTAAAACAACACATGCTTTTGATCCTTGGTGAATGAGGACTAAAAACACATTATTTTTATTGATGTACGAACTAAAATCAAATAAAATTTTAATAAGAATCAAATTTAAATTTTGCTATCTTTGTTCCTATTTAATTGTCTATTTTAAGAGAAAAAAATTGTTTCTATTTAACTATTTATTTACAAACTCAATGCAATAATAAGTATATCTTTCTCTATTTTATTATTATGTTAATAAATGATTCACTATTAAAAATTAATAAGACACAATACAATAGTATTAAGAGAGATAAAGGGTAAAATAAAAAGTTTAAAATTTACTTACATAAAAATAAGAGTAATAATTACATTTCATAATGTGTGTATTTTTTGTCCAAAAAGACAGTTAATAGAAACGGATGTAGTACTAATATTATAAGAACAAATAACATGTTTTATCCACGTGGATGTGAAATATAAAAGAGATATATTATTGATACAACAAATTGTTTTGCATTAATTATCATTTCTCAATATAAAATAAGTTATATGCAGTGTTTTATGGTGTGTGCTTATTCGTTGATTGTGTTTGATTTAGCCTATCATGTCTTTTTTTTGGGGGGGTTGAGAAGTTATCCTCTTTCTTTCTTTTTCTCTTTTGTGCCCACTCTGTCTTCCGTTTTTTCCTCACCATCTTGTTTTTTCAATTCAGAAACATGTTATTCACCACACAAATTAAAACAATATATTTTTTTGGGTAATCTGTTATGGAAAATGTTTTATCTTAATCTAATTTTATCTTAATCTTAATCTTAATTTTAATATGAAACATTGGACCTGGAAGGTTGGAATAGTACTTTTGTTTTGTTTGAACTCAGCTGGAATAGTACTATAAGAGAAGAGAGGGGGAAATTGGGCCCAGAACAACGGACTGTAGACTGTAGCTGAGGAATGAGGACTAAAATCCCGTGAATGGGCCTGGCCTATTTAAAATCTCATATGTTTTCGTTGACAAAAAAAAAGTGGAATGTTTTCACTTATCTAAAACACATGCTGAGAGTGGTAGGTTTAGAACAAAAAATAAAATAAAACAACCATGGAAACTGATCACTTGTCTAATTGGGAGGAATTTTTTTTTAATCATCACGCTTATGTAGGACAATGATTCACCACTCTCCAAACTACTATCATCCATTCATCCTCATCACGAATATGCTTTCCTATCTACAACTAAATAACACTAGAGTCAAACTTTCTCCATTGTAAGTTGTGTTGTCTCTCTCTCCTAAATCCATGAATCATACTGGTCCATTTAAGCTTGTGCTTGTTCACTTGATAGTGATGCAAGTTGGGTGGGATTGATTCTTTCATATTAAATGAAGAAATCATATATTTAATGTTGGGGGGGGGGGGGGGGGGGGAGGATAACAATTCAGATAAAAAAGTTGGAAACTGAGCTGTGTGCAGGACACTTTGGGATCTAATCTAACTATAAAATTAAATCATTGTTGGTCAACCTTATATTTGCAAGCCATTTTCACACAAGTTCTTTACATATTTACTGAAAATGTTAACTTATATAGTCTACAAGGTTTGTAAAAAAAAAAATAGTCTGCACGGTTCTAAATAAATTAATTTGATGATAATAATTGATATATTGATATTTTATTATATTAATTAACAATTATTATGGTTTTATAAATTTACTGCGGACTACATAAGATCTATATCTTGTCAAAGACTTCTGTATATACAATGTTATCGGTCATGGATGCCCGACAAAGTGTCATCAACAATAAGAACCCTTAGACCGCCTTTGACTCTCACCCTAGATATTGCCACATACAATTGACCATGTTTGAATACAGGCTGAGGCAAATATAAACCCACACAAAACAAAGTTTGGCCCTGACTCTTATTAATGGTCATTGCAAAGCAAACACAAATAGGGAACTGGCGTCGCTGAAACTTTATTGAAGACATGCTATCAATTGGAATCAGGTTCATGCAAGGAATATATACCTTGTCCCCTTGCCCATCAGCGTCAACAATGAAAGCTTCAATGACATTGACGATAAGCTCAATAACTATTAACCGCGCACCATTGCATAGTCCAGCAAATAGTGAGATAAATGATATATTAAAAAATTACATTAAATTTAATGTAAATCACTAAATCAACACAATTATTATATTTCTTAATTTGTGTTTTTACGTAATAAAAAACTTAAATGGATGGTGACAAAAATTGTTTTAATATAATAATAATAATAATAATAATAATAATAATAATAATAATAATAATAATAATAATAAAAGAAAACTAATGTGTGAGAAAAAAAATGGTAGGAGCAATACTGCCCCCCGTGTACTGAGGGAAGAATTTTAATATAGAGTAAATAGAATAAATAAATCAAATAAATAAGAGGGATAATAGGTTAAAACATTAATAAACAAAATAGAGAGATAGATCATATATTGAAAAATCACATTAAATATAATATAAATCAACAAATTTATTATATTTTTTAATGTATGTTTTTTTATGTAATGAAAAATCAAGAATGGATGACACAAAAACTCTTTTATAAATATTTTTTATTAATGTATAGATATAGGTTATTTTATTGGTAATGTATAGATATAGGTTATGCATAAATGCAACTTTTTTCCAATAATAACAAAAATATTGTTAATTAAATAAATGATTTAAAAATTATTTCTACAATAAATAAGCAATAATCTTGAAACAAATAAATATGAATGAATAATTAGAGAAATTGTTTAATATAATAATAAAAACATTTAAAGTGCAATAAAAAATGGGGAAAAAAGAAAAGAAAAGGGTAAGAGCACAATTAGCCCCGTGGAGGATACCTGTGGTTCGTAAATAAATCACTCTTGTAATGAAACATATTAATAGGAACGAATAATGAGAGAAAATATTTTTACATAATAAAACTAAAAAAAGAAAATGAATGTATGATAAAAAAGATAAAAAAAAGAAAACGACATGAAACAACTACCTCCTATGGAAGATACATGTGCTTCATAAAAAATCATTTGACTGAAACTGAGAATGCGTGACACGTGTATTGGGAGAACAATTTTAGGATAGAGAATAAATAGACAAATAGAATAGATAAGAAAGATAATAAGTGAAGACATTAATGAATAAAATAGAGAGATAAATTATGTAATGAAACAAAAAATATGAATGAATAATGAGATAGACCGTTTTAATATAATAATAAAAAAAGAAAGTTAAAGTGTGATAAAAAGGGGGAAAGAAAACGGTTGGTAAGAGCACAACTGCCCCCGTGAAGTAGGGCTGTCCAGAATTTTATTACCGACCGTCACCCGCCCAACCCGTTTTGAAGAAAAAATAAATGGGTGGGTTCAATCGGATAATCGGGTAGACGGGTAAAGAAAAACGGTTTTAGGTGGGTTTAGTCGGTCGAGCTCGGTTGTGAAAAATATCACCCATCGAAAACCGGCCCGACCGATAAATAATATAAACACCATAAGTTTTGGGCCAAGCCCAGATATCAACGGTCCATCAGATGAAGAAAAGGGTGTCTCAAAACCCTAGCAAATAAATTCTTCATTTACATTTTTCATTCTAAGAGAAGTAGCCGCCTCCCTCACCCCCTATCTTTCTCTCATCCCGAGTTTCTCACATTCCTCTCTTTCTTTCCCCATTTGTTTGTCTTCTCAGACCTTGGTTCTTCCTTCTCTCAACACTCAGCCCCTCACGCTTCAGATCGATGGCCGCCTTTTCTTCTCCAACAAACATTTAGTGTTCCGATGCGTCATCTTGCTCAGCATGTTCTGAGGGCGGCAAGGCAATAGCGAGGTGGAGATGGTGGTGCGATGACAACGGTCGCTGCGACGGGTGAAGTGCACCGTCTCTCCATAAATCTTTCTCATCTTATTAGATCTGAGCCCTCCCCCTTCAGATCTGAGCCTTCCCTCTCTCATAGCGTCCTCCCCACAATATTTGCAGAGAACCAAAACGGTTTCGCGGCGCAAGGTGGTGACCGCCCTCTTTCCCTTCTTTCTTTTTGTGACTTTTTTCTTTTATTTCTTACTCTTTGTTTTTATTTTTGTTTGGACTGAGTAACTCAGACATGCAACGAAGGTAGTGAAAGTGAACTGGTGATGGGAGAAGAAAATAGTGGTGGGAAGACTGAAACAGGGGAAGTGCGTAAATGGGAAAGTGGGAATGGAATCTGTTCTGATTTTTTTTTTTAAAAATGATGTTATAATTTGTAAAGTAGATCTAGCTATTTTTTTGTAATCTGTAGTAAATCTTTTTTTTTCTTTTTGTAACCTGCCTATTTCTGTAATAATTTGTAGTTATTAAAAAGATTATTTTTGTTAATGTAATCTGTAATATTTTTGTAAATTATAAATTAAATAAAAAAGACAAAAAAAATCATGCATTTTTTCACCAAAAATATAGATTGGGCCTAAAACTTTGCATTGGCCCAACCCGAATGAATCCACCTGTCAGACCCGATTAACCCGCTAACCCGCACCCGAACTAACCGACATAAGATTTGGTCGGAAATGGGCCACTATGTATATATAATTGGTTTGCAACGGGCTGGCTATATTGGGCCCGAACCCGTCCGTATCCGACCGGTGGACACCCCTACCGTGAAGGATACTCGTGATTTATAAAAATAACACTATTGTAATTAAACATATTAATAGGAACAAATAATGAGAGGAAATATTTTAATATAAGTATGATAAAAAAGAAAATGAATATGCGATAAGAAAACAAAAAAAGAAAGAAAATAGTAGAAGGAGGATGGTGTCCCGCGGAGTATATACCCATGATATATAAAAAAATAACTTTGTTAAAATGATAATGAAAAAACTAAAAGAATGTAAGTGAGAAAACATGACACATGGAAAATAATTTTAATATAGATTGAATAGATAAAGGAGATAAATGATATATTGTAAAAGTAAAAAAAAAAATAATATCTTAAATAATAAAAAAAATAAAAAAAAGGCGTTTGTTAGAGAGAGAAATTTAAAATGAAAAAAAAAACAAAACGTTTGTTGCCGTGTTGGAGAGAAAAAACATAAAATAAAAACCCGCATAAACAGTATAAAGGTGTCAAGTACATTACCATGGATAAGATTAGGGGTGAGCGTGGGACGGGTTGGGACGGGTTTTGTCCGTCCCGTACCCAACCCGTTTTTTCATCGTGCCAAATTTTTAAACCTGAACCCGTCCACAAATCTGAAGAAACCCGGAAATGTACAAGACTAATTAAAACCCGAACCGTCCACAACCCGAAGAAACTTGTCCACAAACACTAAATCCTAATTTTTTTTCTTTGTTATTAACTTTCAAATATTGTTAAGAGGAAAATATCACTATATCATTATACAAATTTATGTATGGAATGTGTTTTAAAAGTAGATAGAGCCCCCATCATAGGGGAAAATTGAATTAAAAAATTCCTAGAAAGTTAAAATGGTGTTAATCCTTAGAGCAATATCAAATTATAAATATTAAATATTATATATACATATATGGGACGGGTTGGGTAACCCGAAGATTAACCCGAACTCGTCCTCAACCTGATACCGGGTTATTGAATTAGACTCGATTTAACCCTAATCTTTCATGTGGGACAACGTCTAACCCGACCCGAGTAGCTTGGGTTGGGACGGGTCCGTGGGACGGGCCGGGTTTTGCTCACCCCTAGATAAGATATTATAGACAAGCTCAGTTCTCATTGTATTTTATTGTTAACTAATTTTACACCTTAAATTATACATGCTGAAAATTGAGTACAAAGACACAATAATCATAATTATTTAGTTATGGCTTTAAAACTGTTCTAGTACTCTCAATTTTTTTTTTCTTTCATTCTCTATTGTAAGTTTGTAAAACTTAGTTTTTGAAAAATCATTTTTTTTCTATTTTTTACATTCACAATACACAAATCGAATTTTATTTTAATGTGAAAGTAATGATACGATCACACTTTAAAAGTGTCACTATCCATTTCACACATCCTCATTTTTCTCTTTATTTATCGTTCATCATATCACATCTCCATCATATTTATTACTTCTTTTTCTCTCTTCCTATCTTTATGGTGTATTACACATTGGGTGTACATATCTGGAGTCGGCAAAATGGGTTAGCTCGACCGGGCCGGCCCGCAAAAGCCCGTAAAAATTTTGGGCTCGGACACCTATTTTAGAAGCTTGAATAACTCATGGGCTTTTTAGCCCAGCCCGATAAAGCTCGTTACCCGCAAAACCTACAAAATGGTAGGACTCGCACGAGCACCTATTTTAGAAGCCCGAATAACTTTCGAACTTTTTAGCCCAACCCGATAAAGCACGCTACCCGCATCAAGGCGGGCCGAGCCGGGTAGCCTGGATTGACAACTCTAACGTATCATTACTTAGAGGAATCAAGCTCACTCTAGACTTCGACAAATTATTTTTGATGCACTAACAATTGTAATTTATTAAACATATCTTAAATCATCTTTAAATACTATCAAGTGTGTGGATCAATTGACAAGTAGGTTATTAACCAATCTCAAATTTAAGTCCTAATGCTCCCACATAAAGAAAAAAATAACATTTGAATTATTACTAAAATTAAGAACTAAGCATATACCAAATAGTGGTTGGTCACAGTGGAAGTGGACTGTGACCCAGATGGACTTTACCTCCAAAGTCAGGAGTTTAAATCCTGGGGTCGCCGCTTTTGAGAGGATTTACCTAACTACCACCTCTGGTCCAAGGGTTAAACCCACAACTATGTTTGTCACCACTTTTGAGAGGATTTTACCTAACTACCACCCCTTGCCCAAGGGTTAACCCCACAACTATGCCTATGAGGGATTCCTGATCAAAGACAAAAAAAGAACTAAGCAGATAATAGCATCAAATAACTTAGACCTCTCTGATTAAGTGAGGATTAAGTTTATACAAGGGAAATGAGTTATGGACACTTGAATTGGTGTAGACACTAAAAAATAAGAATAAAAGAGACATAAATGATAAATATGATAGGTGATATGAGGTAATAAAAAGAGAGAGGAAGAAATAGATGAGAGTGTTAGATAGTGAATGGATTAAATGGGTTTCTATTATATATCATTGTTGGGAAATAAAATGTCAAACATTTTTTATTAGCACCAGAGTTAGATTCTCTTTGTTTACACTTTTAAAAAATAGAAACTAAAAAAACTTTTTTATAAACAATTTTTAAATGGTTGCTTTGAAAAGTGTGATCATTTTTCTTTTTTGAAAATTGAAATACTAAAACAGCTTTAAGAACATCTCCAATGATGCACCTTTCACTTTCACATTTTATCTTTTTTAAGTGAATCCTATCATTATCTCACCCATTTTTACTTAACCAACTCTCCGATCTCCAATTGTGCATCTCTAAAAATTTTACTAAATGGATCCCACAAATAACTCTACATTTCTATATGTCTTTAATATTTTTCCAATAAATAAATAATGGGATGTGGGTCATAAGGTACATAGATACCAAAGTTTTGGGGTGCTTATACAAGCACCTAGTGCTTGTTAAGCAACTCCTTCCAATGGTGTACCTACCATTTTTTGAGTTGCTTAATGAGAAAAGAGTTTTAAGTAACTTCCATTAGAGATGCTCTAAAATGAATGGCAAAGTGTTTAAGTTTTTCTATTTTTTTATGATAATACCGTAAATAAATCATTTCATTTCTTAAATATTACTTTTAAAAATTATTTTACAAAATGATTTTGAAAAACTAAAAAGAATCTAACACCCTTAACTTACAAGCTTCTTAAAATTAATTTTTAGCTTCTTTTAAATTAATTTTTTTAAAACATGCAAACCAATAATAAGGGAAGTTGATTGGTTTCATTTTCTTATTCTCAAAGGTCATTTGCGATTTGCTGGTATTATAATTAATTTAGAAAACAATAAAAATTCAAACCTTTTGATTCGTAGAATTAATTTTTTGGTGTAAACCACATATATCCTCTATGAGAGGTAAAACTGCTCGAGCCAGAAACATCTACATCCTAGTGGGACTAACTCTCCCTGTGGGAATTTTTTTCATCCACAAGGTTCGAACCAACCTTACTTAAGGAGAAACAAGCATGTATCACTTAAACTAATCTCCGTCGGTATTCATAGAATTAATTTGAAAGGGGAAAATTATAGCTTCAATAGATATCTACATACATTAGATTTTCTTTCATGTTGAAATTTAACATTATCATTTATAATTTTTAAAAAATATTTTATCGAAAATAAAATTTTAAATTTTATCATTTTAAACTTTATCACAAACACATTAAATTTTTAGCATTAATTGTGAAAGTATCAATTTTTTAAAATTACTTTTATTAAAATCTATTCTTTTTTATAAGATTTATTAAAATGTATTCTAAACGTATCAATTCATATCAATTCTTTTTTTTTTGACGATCAATTCATATCAATTCTTGAGCACCGCGTAATATGTAAAATTTATAAAATATGTTAAAATAAGATTAAATGAAATAGGATATTATGTTAAAAAAATATTATTTTAATTTTACTAAAATGATAAAATAAAAAAAGATTTGTCAAGGTAATAACGCTAATCTAATCTCTGGAAGGTAGCAACTCCGTAGACTCTTGAAGGTAGCTGACTAACATTATATTCGTCCAACCATCCCAGTCAATATTTCCCCACATCCAGAACATAACACCCACCATCAGTATCAGTATTGAGTATAGTATGAGTTGTTGCATAACTCAGCTCAGTTTCGTACAAGAACAAACAAGAAAGAAAAACATCAAAAATCACAGTAGCCGCTGCTCACATTATTGATTTCCATAGACAAGCAATGTGCTATGCCTGGTCTCTTCCTGCTTAATTACTGCTTCCCCAATCGCATCGTTGGATTCTTCTCTCCCTCTCTGCGTTTGATTTTGACACCTATACCATACCATGTCCGTGACCGCTGACACCAACGCTACTTTCCAACAAAACACTACAAAGTTCTGACACCCCGCATGACCACATCCATGCCAATCAATCATTTCACTCTCCATATTCCAAATTCCAGTAACTAATAAAAAAAATGTTTATTGATTTACTATTTTTGTTTAAATATTTCACTTATTCACATAAAAAATGATTTTTTTACATAAAAAGGAGACTACTGACTAGTCTCATCTCATCTGGCAAATCGCACCTCCATCGAATCAATACTTGCCATCTCATCAAGAACCCCGTAAAAATACTCATAGAAAATCCTAAATAACTATCTACTCTATGTTCCGGGGGGTCCCACCATGACTTTACCAGGATTCCTTGTGCGAAAAAGCCAAATAAAATTGCAGCTGTCATCCACATTATCATTAGCATATCCATGTCCACGTTGGAAACACCGTTCTTTCGCTGTCAAACTTCTCTCTCCCAATCCCAACCCATCACGTGTCGTTCTTCAATTGGCCAGGAACCATGGACCTACGGTAGGACCTACCCAGCTTCTGACTCAGACTAACCATAACCTGCCACGTGGCATCACCTTCCTGAAGTTGACCGTTGAAAAGCAGGGCCCGCCTCGTCCTTGGGTCCCACAGGTTCTTCTGAATAGCGCTTAGGTTCGTCGCAGCCACGCGCTCTAAGATCTTGTCAAGCTTTCCCACATCCTTCTCCGCCACCGTTAAAGATATCTCCGGCCAGTTCACGGCGGAGGGAAACGGCAACCGGATCCCATCCGCAATCACAACCGGCACACACCCTAACGCAACCGATTCAACCAGTCTCGGACTCCACGGGGCCCACCCAAGCGGACACAAACAAAACACTGACCGTGCAATTTCCGACTGGTAACCGGCAAATCTATGCCTCCGCAAGTAAAACCTCCGGTCACCATTAAACTTCCGCCATATCGCCGTCCTCACTCGCCTTCACAAACCCAAAACAGGAAAAAAAAAAAAAGAGAAGTCAATTCACTAATTCACCAACCAAACTGCAATGCACCATGATTATTGATTACAACTATGATTAGAAGCATTATAATTAATTAATGATGATTTTGTGGGGTCATTAGTCCTTACTTGCTGTAAAACCGTCCACTAATATTTTTAGGATGAACCTCCATTTTGCCACGGAAGAAAACCCAAATGTCTCTCTTTCCGTTCACCGGAGCACTCTCCAGCGTGTTCCGTACACTTTCCGGCGAAACGTAAGGCGGTATCACCACATTCTCAACGTACTGGCACGGATGCTCATGAACGACACCAAAAGTCTGCAACACAATCGAGTTCTTCAACATTTGCGGTATCCCATCCGCCACAGCCACATCCTCCTTCACAAAACAAAAAATCATTCATCAGAAAAAATAACGTTCGTTTTTTTAAACGACAACTGCGTTTCGTTGCGTTGCGTTTGGACGTTTGATTACGCACCATGGTGTGGAAGCATGCGCCGAAGTCGTGGGAAGCGACGAAGACGTGGTCAGATCCTGAGGTTCGGTTCCAGAATGGGTACTCAGAGGAGACAAGTTCCACCGCGGAGGATATGAGAGAGCGCGCGTGGCTAATTGAAGGGAAGCCATTAACGGTGCTGAAGTTGCAGGAAACGTAAACAGGGACGAAGAAGAAGTCTGCTTCATATGGGTCTAAAGTGCGTACCTCGCTTGTTAACAATGCTCTGTGAATAGCAACTTCTGATGCGAATAAATGCCTGCTACACCTCTCGTTCGTGAGCCAATCGGTGTTGTAGTTAGGAGGAAGATCGTAGATGAAGAACTTCAAATTCTTTAGTTCCCCTGCAATGAAAAATGAATCATTAACTCAAATCACAAAAAATAACAAGAACAGAGCAAAAAAAATGGGGATGTTTGTGTTACCATGGGCTGTGGTGGCATTCGTGGATTCGAAAAGGGCACGAGAGACAATGCTGGATTTGGAGTTTGAGACTGTTGTTTCTGGAGAGGTTGGTTCAGTGTTGGGGTCGTTGCTGATGAGATAAGAGGAGAAGAAATAGAGGGAGAGAGAAAACCAGAGAATCCATTTGTAATATGAGTAAAAGCAGCAGGTTTTGTCTTGTTGAGGCCTAATGGTTCCGTGATGTTTGTGCAAAAGCTTCATCTTCACATAGAACCCCCTGCTCTTTGGGGGTTTCTTTTGCTCCAACATTTCATTTAAAATCAAAAGAGAACAAACAAAAACAGAAAGAAACCAACCCAGATGTGAAAGGGTTGTAGCAGAGTAGTAGTTGAGAGAGAGCTTTCGGATTCTGGTCTGGGAAGAAGTGGAGACGAAGAAACGGTGATAGGAGAAGAGGGTATCAGGTTGTTAGCAAATCGTTTTTGCACCAAAAATAAACAAACAAGTGGTGATTGAATTTAGTTTAATTAATTAATTAATACGTTTAAACGAAAATCGGTGTAGCATTGGGTAATTTTCTGACAGGGTTTTGAATTATAAATCCCGACTCTTTGCTAATTATTGAATGGGGAATTAATTAATAAGAAAAAAACAGAGGAGAGAGAGAACGAGAGATTGGTTTGTTTGAGTTTCAGAAGTCACATGGTGATGGATCAGAATGTAGCTCGGCGGATGTATCGGTTACTATACTGCTTTTGGTTTTTATCAGTATTTGTCGTCTGAAATGGCCAACATGATATGCTTTTGGGTCCTGCTTGTTGCTTTTAATATTATTGTTATATTGATTATATAATGAGATAAGTTTGTGATCATTGTTTATAATCTGCATAACATGATATCACGCCCTCACGGGAAAATAGTACAGCTAATGAAGCCAACCCAAGTGGTTGAAAATTCATAGATCACATTTGATGCAATGCAGAATAAAACAGGACATGAGGGTCTTTTCGCTTTTAAAACATAACCTTTCCTCTTTCTTTATTAATAAATGAAAGTTGGATAAGATGCTTAATAATAGTTACTAGCTCGTATCACATGTAAGATTAGTCATAATTAATGGCATGGACCTAGACAAGCATAAACAAACAGTTGGAAAAAGAAGAAATGAGATCGGAATTTGGATGGAATGGAATAATATTAGAATATAGGACACGGAAGTTTGACAACGAAAAAGAAGAAACTGAAAGTAAGCAATAAAATTTGAGAAAGAAAGGGGGTTGTGGCCTCCTAGCACTTACAAAGGTCGAAAGAAAATACAGCTCTGCTTTTCACACTTTATAGTTATAGTAAATCCAAACTCCTGGAAGATCTATGTCAATTTATGAACTTTTTTTTATTACTGAGCCCTAATCGCCAAGTTGAATTATAGGACAATAAAAATAATGAGATGGTGCCAATATCATGCTTAGAGATTTGGTGGCGGTGATCGCCAAGTTCAGACAACAAAACCAAGCTGATCAACATGACAACCAAGGATGCATCTTTGTAACATTGCTTAAATTGTACGTAGTTTGACTACTTAATTTGCTGTCAAATTTGGAAAATCCTGCTAGATTGACACAATGCAATTATTTATCCAAGGGTTTATGCGTTTTACTACCTCATCAATTTTGGTTGTAAAGAAGCAAATGAATGGAAAAAAATAAATGAAAAGGAGAAGATTTTAATTTGGTTGAATAGAAAATATGAAGAAAAAAGTGTAAAAATGATTTTTTTTATTTGGTTTAATAAAAAATGAAAAGAAATATATTAAGAGTATTATAAAATGTCTAAACTATCTTATTATAAAATTGTGTTGAAAGTGTAGTTATGTCTTTTAACCATGTCCTCTTCTTTCTATGCCATTTTCTTTGTTGATAAGGGAAGAAAACAATTTTAGTGGGCTCCAACATTACTATATTCTTTCCTCATAATTTTTTACATAACCAAATCAAGGAAAATTCCCATTTCTTTCACTTTTCCTATCCTTTCTTTTATTTATTCACAACTTTCATGGTTTAAACATAATGTAATTGTCTTAATGTGTTTTTCTAAGAGTTTAATTAGTATACACTGACAATATAAAAAAGTTTTATAATATCATTTAATGATGTACTGCCACATTTAATTACATAAATTAAATTGTGGGTGAGTTTTATTCTTCTTTACACACTTGACGCAACTTTATAAAAGTATAACAATTAAATAAGATTTTGACTTTTATATTTTTCTCTCTTTTTTTTTAGATTTTGATTTATATAAATTTATGGTTTTTTTTTGCTTAAAGTACACTATGGTTTGAGCTTGCTATATTTAACGAATCCAAGATTTTTTTTTTTGGTGACAAGGGAAAAGAAAGCAACAAACCAATAGGGAAAACAAAAAACTAGCCTAAATCATATCCTCTGCGAGCAGGGGAATACTCTCAACAGGGGGGTGAGGTCCACAAACTAAACTCAACTTCTATCCTATATCCAGCCTTAGCCAGGAAGTCAGCCACAGAGTTGGCTTCTCGAAATACATGCACAAAACCAACATTCCAATCTCTATCTATCAATTCCTTAATCTTCAGGAGCACTTGATTAAGATTTGCGGAAATTGAAGATGAAGAAGGGTCGTGCTGTAGAAGGTGTATCTGAAGGGAATCAAGCATGTGGTCAGGGTGCAGCGGAATAAATGGATTCCCTCCCTTATTATGATCAGTAATACGAAAACACGAATCAAGGCATAAAACAAAAGTTCGTACCTTTTAAGGATTGAGAACGAGGCAATAACAGTCGCGTCTCTAGTGGTGTCCACGCCAACAGCCGGACTAGGAAACCCTCCTCAATTCTGCTAGTAGCCTTTAGAGAGTAAGAGTGACTCGTGTGTGTAGGGTAATGCATCTCATGCTCTATTTATAGAGTGGTGGCTAGGGTTTTATCCCTCGCTCACTTATCCTTAACACATATGGGTATGGCCCATTAGGTTATAGTTATAATCAAATTAGAATTATTATCTTTTCCTAGCGGCTTGTTCTATGCGTGTGACCCAATAGGCTTTTAATATTTGGTTATGATTTTAAAATAAAACCCTTTTATATTTAATATCATAAATAGTGAGCGGCATCTAGCAATACATCACTACCCAAATATTGAGGTTATCAACAACTTTGACGAATCCTATTTTATGATAATTTATATGATCTGTCCCTTTGTCCAAATATTTAATTGAACACAAGGGCATGAAATGTGTCAACCTTGTATAGCTCAATTTATGTTTTTTTTATCCCCAAGTAGACTGTACAGAAAATAAACATCTCAGGTTTATCCTCCTGATAAGTGAAAAATAGTTGATAAATTAGTATATATTTTATTTCACTTATCAAGGACAAAATGATAATTTTACCCCATTTTTATCCCATTTTATTTAATATTTACTAATTTTTATTTATTAATCCTAGTTTTGAATTTGATGCTATTTTAATAGATTTATTGCTGATTTTTGCAGGATTATTGCAAAGATTTAATTCAGAGATTAAATGGCATTAAATAAGGAGGATTTATGCAAGATTGTAGATTGATTGAAGACAATTAATTAAAGATGTGAAGAAGATTTGAATCATTAATGAAGAGATCAGAGTCAATCAATCAAAGATATTGCAGACAAGCTTCCCAAATAAACAAGGATTGCACAATAAATATAAAGATATCAGAAAATAAGGGGAAACAAGGAAAGACAAACGTGAAAACCAGTCTCGGGGAGAGATCAACAAATAAAAGAGGAAAGTTGAAGCTGTAGGACGCTAGTTGCGCTTCACCCCGCGCTATAGCGCAGGTGAAGCGCAACTCTCTGGAACCTGCGCTACAGCTTGAAGCACAGAACACGCAGATCGCTTCCTAGTTGTCGTTTTTAAGAGGATCTCTTCCCAAATTTGCTTTGTCTTTCCTAATCTATAAATAGGAACCTCTTGCGTCAGTCAAGTGAGTTAGTTGGTTAGCGAGATAGACAGTCATTGTAATTCAGAGATTACGTATCAAAGCTAAGTTTAGAGTAGGAGAGGAGGAGCGCTTTCACGAGGATTGAAGATGGTGACCACGTCTTCGATGATTTGTATGGCTACTTCATGTAGTTAACTCTCCAGTAGGATTGGATGTAATTGATTCTATCATTGAGTGTATATAAATTTTATATTACTATTTCAATGAGCTCCCTATCTATAATAGTGGTATGTCTTATTCTGTGCTTATTCCTAATTCCCACGCTTGCGTCTGGAGTTATAGGTTGGTCTTAACTAAAGCAGTTATTACTAGGAGTGAGGATGAGGGAGCCTAGACATAGGAAACTCATTCTCTGATTGAATAAGAATACTCGGTTACTACTGACGGCCGGAAAGGGATGTTTACTAATGAGCGAGGGGTAGTGTGAGTACTCTAAGTGAAGGAGCATTCGACCAATAGGACTTAGTAATCGGTAGCAAAGAATTGCGGGGTTGTCAATCCAGGATCCGAACACAGGCGTGTCCTGATGAGTATAAGGTAGTGACAGTACTGGAGCGAAGGCGCATCTACAGCACTAGGCCTCGTTTATCGTCTAATTCTTTACAAACTGAATAAAAGAGAGCGAAATAAGCCAAGATAAATCTATCGCCTGGGAGATCCCACATAATTTATCCTTGAGTGTTAAGGTCGCTGGCGAGGGGCCTTAGCAATAAAGTTTGTCTAGATTATTATAGAATAAACCTAAAATAATAGATAGTCTTTATATGCACAATGGGTGTGATGAGATGAAATCCAATCCTGATCCAAGTAAAGTGTCTCTAACTCTACCTTTCTAATTCCAATTAATTATCTACTCTCTTTATCATTCTGCAATTATACTCTCTAAACTGTGCTTTCTCTTGATAAATACGATTTCGTTCTACATAAATAACCGTTCCCTGTGGATACGATACTCTTTCTTACTATTATACTGCTGGATTTGTGGTTCGCTTGCTAGAAACCCATCACCTCCTGAGCATGGCCATGCATTTTGCAATCTCACTCTATCAAGAGGCCTATAGATATAACTCCTGTTACATAGGAGGGACAAATCTCATCTAAGTCACTCACATTCCACCACATAATTTATTATGTGTCCAAATACCAACTTTATGATCACTTTGTTACAAGCAACGTTTAATGATATTTAAAACACATAATTCATTATGTAGGAATCGTAGTGATTTCAGGTCAAAGGACTTCATATAACATTTATCAATTTAAGAAACGTTCATGACACTTATGTAACAATCCATGCAACGTTCTTAAGGTGGGTCTGTCCAGTACACCATTACTCTTAATGTGTACCTATGTGAGCACATGAT
The DNA here is from genome assembly GCA_026901365.1 of Sesbania bispinosa. NCBI lineage: Eukaryota > Viridiplantae > Streptophyta > Magnoliopsida > Fabales > Fabaceae > Sesbania > Sesbania bispinosa. The sequence goes on along the minus strand of QLOH01001076.1, from coordinate 125,274 downwards.
ATCTCATATCCATGATCCGTGAGATGTGATCATCAATGAACTCACATACTAGTCTAAATGCATCTTTGTCCTAAGATGATACTTGACTAGGGACTATTTTAAGAATAGTTCTTCATAAGATCTCACGGTCAAGTCATCTACTTGATTTCTTATGAAGTTTGAGCTTACTATTCTAAGGACATTTATTATATTCTAAAAAAATGAATTGCCTTTATAAAATAATATGATACATGTGATGGATGTTTCAAAAACATATAAGTCTCTAGTGCATATACCTAACAGTATCACCTCAATGGAGTCCGATTCACAAATAATGATAGATAAACCTTTTTTCCCAGGCCATAGAAAGACCCCTGCGAACCGTCAGGAGCTCAGCTTTAATAACCGAACCAACGCCTTCTCTACTAGAGAAACCATATATCTAATGGCCTTTAGAATTGCGAATAATTCCTCCAGCAAACATCATGTGAGTTTGACCTTGAAAACTCCTATCCACATTTAGCTTGAAGGTTCCATCCGGGGGAGCTGACCACCAAAAATGCTTAGGAGCTTGGCTTTCATTGTCATCTGGGAGGCCAGAGACATCAAACTCCATACTCATTAGCAAAATTTGTTGGATGACAAAATTAGCATTCCAATTGTCTGAATTAAAAACAGAGTTATTTCTCCAGCGCCAAATCCACCAAACAACAGATAGAAAGATTGAACCATTCAGACCTCTAAAATTTCTTCTCAACCAAGACATGATATCACCCATATAGAACTCGGGATGGTCAAACAACCTCAGGCTACACAAGATTTCCTTGGAAGCAGCACAATCCCGAATACAATGGAGAGTGGATTTCGCGTGTGCATTACACCTAGGACAGGTGGTATCTGTTAAAATATGTCTGCGGACAAGGAAGACTCTAGTAGGTAAAGAGTCATGGAAGATAAGCCCGAGTAAAAACTTCACTTTCTCTGGAGCTTTAATATTCCAAATCCAACGCCACGGTCCATGACGCAAGATGGGTTCCCTACTGCTCTTGAAGCCAAAGATAACCTGACTTTGCTTTATATTTATGATCCGAATTAGGCCACCAGCTCCAAGAATCTGTCTCAACTGGCGCAGAAGGAGGAATTGGAATAGAACAGATGTGAGTTTGAATTGCTTCCAGGATGAGAGTATAAAGCAGAGAAAAGTCCCAACCACCCGCGTTCCAAAGATCCTTAACGCACCTTTGTGTATCCGAGATGTGAACAAAAGGAAGAAGATTACAAAGTGGACCTAAACTAGTCCAACCACTGTACCAAATCGAGGTGTTACCACAATTGAAATCCATTCTAAACCCTTGCTTAAGCACCTGTTTTGCCTTAACCATACCTCTCCAAACAAATGAATCAATAGGACAAATGGTAGCGTTAAGTAAAGATTGATTTCTCAGGTATTTGTGTGACAAAACATGGACCCAAAAACAATTGTGGTCATGTAACAACCTCCAAATTAGCTTTCCTAATAGAGTGAAAATAAATAATTGAGAAATAATAGGAAAGAGAGAAATAGTAATGAAATAAAGATGTTTTGTATATTGTTTGGTATGATAAAATATATGTGAAATAGAAGATAAATAGTAGTGGATAGTTGTTTGATTAAAGAGACGAAATAGAAGAGAAAGTAATTTGTTTTATCCCATGCTCCTTTTACTTTTTCAATGTAGGCAGAGGAGTAGCGTAATATGTTTTTTTTAAATGCCAACGGTGCAAGCAATAGATAGTCTAATACAATAGGCATAATTAGGAGTGGAAATAGGCCAAGCCAAACTAGGCTTTGGTGGGCCCAAGCCTGTTATATTTTTGTGACTTAGGCTTGACCTGTTACCTGTCATAGGCCATTTTTTTAGTCCTGGCTTGTTCGAAAACCTGGTTTGGCCTATTAGCCTGTTTAAAAGCCTAATTCATATGATGTCCTTTAAATACACTAATAAGTCTATCTCTAAATATGTTAGTATATTTACGGACCAATAGACTTACTTTTTAATAATGTAAATATGTCATTGACATATGCCTTTAAATAGGTCAACTAGCCTATCTCTTAATAGACCAATAAGATAAATGAAAAAGTTATATATTATTATACTATTTATTATGTATAATATATTTACATTTATATTAAAAATAATATTATTTATAAATAGGTTGGCCCGCCAAGCCTAAGCCTGGCATGTTTAATTAAAAAGACTTTTTCAAAAGCCTAGACATGACCTTAATTTTTATTAAACGAGTCAAGCCAAATTAGGCCTTAAATAGGTTGGGTTGTAGGCCCCCGACGAGCGACCTGACCTATTTCCACCCCTAGGCACAATACAGAGCACAACACAATATAAGCCACTAAGCTTTTCTCTTCATATGTCGTCATTATTGTGGAGAAATGCAAAAAGGTTGGATTCACGTTACTTTTTTTATCCGTCTACTATTTCTCTAATTTACCTAAATGGAAAAGTGGAGATACTTCTCTTTTATCTCTCTTCCACATCTCTATATATTACTTTTGTGCCACCAAAATGAACAAAAATAAATCTTTTACAACCATTTCAAAATCCATTTACATACATTGCCATTAAATCAGAGAAGTCTTCCAACAAAGGCTTTGCAAATAACCCTAAGAGTAAATTGAAATCAAACTTGATGCATTCTTCAAATAATTTCCAATGCTTAAGGAAAAACTTTTATACTAACACTGATATAAATCTTTTTAAGGTATCCTTTGACATTTTTAAAATCCTGATTAGATATATACCTTAAATTATAAGAACAATAGTGAAAAATATTATATTATATGTATTCACTTAAATACATCAATTTGTTAAACATAAAAGGCATTTAAATACCCTAAATTCTAGCCTTTTAGATAAATAGGCTTGACACCATTATGGCCTGTTCCCATGATATATCCTAGCAGTCGCATGTCATCTAGCCTCCCCTTTAGGCCCTGGCCGCGCTCAGGCGGCTATATGTGAAGTAGAAATTTCAATCACAAGAAGGGGGTTTGAATTGTGATCTTTTTAAATTTCTGCAAACTTCTAATACTAATTCTGCTCAAGTAATACTTGGCTAAGTATTAGAAGATAATAGTGCATTATGCTGAAAATATAGTTCATTTGATGAAACTTTTAAATGTAACACTTACTTAGGTATTAGGCAGATTTCAAAACAATTTTATGCACATGTAATCAAGGTGAAATAGAGAGAATGAGAGTAAGAAGATTTGCACACACAGACTTATACTGGTTCACCTCTTCCAACCTGAGACTACGTCCAGTCCCTACTTCAAGTAGGATTTTCTTAACCAACTATTGCTTTTACAGATTTCTTGGGTACACTTTACCACTGGTATTCTTATGCAGCCTCTTCAGGCTCTTCTCACTCTTCTTCTGAAACCTTTATAGATACTGCAACTTCTTCTGCAGACTGTGCAGGTTCACAAACTCTTTGCAGAACTTCTTCTGCAAGTTTTACAACTCAGAACAGCTCTCTATGGTAGTGCGATAACTTACTGCAACTATTTGTCACCTTTTCAAGAGGCACTAACTCTCTTAAAACCTACTTGAGAAATTACAGAAGATATAAGTAAAGAAAAGATAAGAGCTCAAAACAATTACAATTACAACACAATAGAAAATTATTAAGCCAACTCTCTCTTCTTACACTTTTGGAAGCTGAATATCATATAATTTTGAGAGAGAGAATTTTTCTAGAAGGTAGAGATTGTAAATATTCAGTATGATGCCTTATTCTGGACTGTGTGTCTTTCTCATGAGGGATTGACTTCCTTTTATAGGCAAAATGAAATTTCTAGCCGTTGGAAACCCTTGTGAATGCTTGTGCATCTCCAGTTGTGAGTAAGGAGATGTCCCTTTCAAAGGCAGCCTGAATTACTGCAGGTGTAGGCTGCCATAGTCAAAGACAATTGTTCCTTGACTGATTCTTTCTTCTGGAGAACATTTCTTCTCCAGGAATTAATTCCTTCTGGATTTTAACCTTCATACTTATGGAGAAGGTCTTTTTAGACATACTGGAATGGAGGAATTAGTTTAAAAATATTTTAAACACTTGCAAACAGAGATAAATTGAAATATATGGAATTTCAGGGAATGTCTTCTTCTGCAGATTCTTTCTTTAGTGAATCTTCCTTCTAATGTTCTTTCTGGGTGTTATCCACTTCTTCTGGACATGATTTCTTGATTTGATGAGCCCATTTTGTTTGTGGTTTGTCATTCTAAGCAGTTTTCCTCTTCTATTGGGTATATTGCTTCTTCTATCAGTTCTTTTTGCTTCTTCTTAATTAAGAGATGGCATTTATTTTAGAATGTGCTAAGCCTTCTTCTCAACGGCTTTCTTGCTTTCTCTAATTCTTATAATATATTTGAAGCATGATATATCTTCTGATAGACTTCAGAGATTATTTGTTTCTTCTGTTCAAGATCTTCAGAGGCTAATAATGATATCTTCTGTTGAATCTTTATATATGTACTTCCTTATCATACTTGAATGAAATCATTAGTACCTTGAATCAGAATTATACTTACTAAACTTTGAGAGGATTGTCATTATTAAAACACTTCTGGAGGATTTTGATCCTTACAATATGTTCTTACCCTTACACCAACCATACCCTCAGAAATGTTTTCTTTCGCTCTGCCCTTTTATGCGTTCAAGCTTATTCCATAAGCTATTTTTTATTTCACTAACTTTTAGGTAATTTTTAATAACAAGCTTAGTTATTTTTTAGGGTTAAGCAATTCAAATTGTTTGGGCTTTCTCTAATTTCTTTTTAAGTAGCTCATATTGTTACTAATTTGATAGCTTTGGCTCTATTATCAAGTCTCAATGCAAAGACAACTATACTCGTGTCATTTCAAGTCTGAATAAAATATGTTGAGGGTGGTCTATGGGAGATGGAGGAAGATTGAGAGTTTGGTCTAAAAGGATATTTTGAAATATTAATTTTAATAAAAGAGGGGGATGGGATGTGTGGGAGAAAAAAAGGATGTACAAAGAGAAATTCCCAAGATCAGGACTAGATAGGTAATACTTGATTTGATTAGTTTATTCAATTGAGCAAATTGATAGGCCCAATATTTTTTTGGCATGGGCAAAAAGGAGAAAATATAATTAAATAAGACCATTTGACTGTTTAATTGCATTACATCTTCAACCTTTGTTTTTATTTTACCCATTGTTACACCTATTTGACATCTATTTATTTTCTTCTATTACATCTTTCACTTTCTCTTTCATGAACACAAGGGATGTGTAAAATTATTTAATTATATATTCTCCTTTTTTTATTGCACTATCTTATTGTGGCAATTGGAGTTTAAGCAATGTTCATTAAATAACTTTTATAGAGTATTTGTGCATGGCCTATATTCCTCAAAATGAACCATGGTTCTGAAAATCGAACCAAATCGGCTTGCCGGTTGAACCGGGAACCGGACCACCATTCGGTTCGGTCAACACATCAACCCGGTGTCACTATAGAACTAGCAATGATGTCACTAAACCGGTCCTGACCCATTAAAATTAGCCTAAACTGGCGGGGGTCACGGTTGAACGGTCCTCCCTTGTCATAAAAAAGTTTTAGAAAGGCTCTCCGCTAGAAATGAACATAGTCTTTGTTGATAGCTAAGAACGCATGCGCCACTAATTAAAAAACCAAATATTTTTATTAAAATGCAGCAGTTCAATTAATATATATATATATATATATATATATATATATGATTGTTCTTACAAAGCCTAAATTCTACTCATGGGGTACAACCAGGCTAAGTGAAGAAGCTAGTGTGTGTGTGTGTTGATGCTGCCTACGCCCCTCCTTTTATAGGTGTTGGGGGTATCTTCTATATATGACATGATTTGCTGATTGGGAGACAATATGCGCTGATTCTGCTGTTAGGATGCTTAACATCGGCCCTTTCCTTATTTGTCTGATTCCCTCCTTTAGTCAAGCCAAGGATCCTGCTAGGGTGTGTCAGGTCATCCCCTTCCGAGCTCATCTTGGCCGATTCGTTCAGATAGAGAGTACGAGCTTAGCTGGTACGTAACATAAGCCTCCCAAGCTACGAAGTGTTATTCAGTGCAGTAGCTTAATTGTTTGTGATACTTCTGATTAAGTTAGAGGACGAACCAGCTGACCTAAAGAGATATATTGGTATGCCATGCATAAATCTTCCGTTTAACTTGAAAGTATAGATTATTTAATTATTTGCTCTTGTTTGTGGCAGAACAAATGGCTACTGCTTTGGATAGAAAGACCTTGGCTAGGAGACTTGTGGCTCAAAGGGCCGAGAAGGCCAAGGCTGAGGTCGGATAGGGCTCTAAGGTTTCTGATAGTCCACCGAATCCGCAAATGATATCTTTCGGAGAAAGCTTCGTCTTCATCATCCTTAAAGGAGGTCTCCCGGAAACGTCCTCGGGAGTCCAAACCACGTTTAGATGTTGATAAGAATATTGGGCCGGACTTGCCCACGGAGGGTGGTGTTCAAGTCCTCCAGGATTTTACTGGGTCAGGTCCTACCATCTCCTCCTTATGGGATAATCGTCTTGACGTTCATCAGGTTATTGATTCCAACCTTCTTCTGAAGAATGATGTGAAGTGGTTGGATAAATGGGGACCACGTTCTGCTCATTTAATGCTTCAGCATATAGGAGTTAGGACAACTGCCTTAGCTCGGTATTTGGAGAAGCAGGATTCTTCCGGTTCACGTCGACAAACCTAGCTGCTAAAATCTGTTGATGATTTACAAAAGCAGTTCGTTGGATATGAAGAGATGAAAACCAAGGTTACAGGTTTGGAGGGCCGAGTTGTTCTGTTGACTAAAGAAAATGAAAGTCTGAAAGAAGACAAGAATACTTTGACCACCGAGTTGAGCATGGAGAAGACTGCCAGGGGAAATGCTGAGGGGTTGCAGACTAAAGCTCTTAATGATAAGAAGAAAGTTGAGGAAGATCGTGATAGGATTGAGGTTGGAGTTGCCAAAACTTACGATCAAGGTTTTTCGCAAGCTTTAGAACAAGTTAAGGCCTTGTATCCTGACTTGGATGTTTCAAGTTGTGACGTGCTGAAAGAAGTTGTGAATGGTACATTGGTGGAAATGGTGCTGGAAGAAGGAGGTGGAACAAACAAAGATGGCGAAGATCTGTCCGGTCAGGGGGTCCCCAATGCTGAAAGTGGGAAAGTTGGTGCTGAGTATGGAGGAATTGATTCTGAAGGCAAAAGATTTGATAAAGCATGTGGATGAGCTGATGGGTCCGATCAGATGACATCCGAGCAGCCCAAGTCAATCTGATTTAATCTGTTTTTTTTATTTTGGCTATGTACAAATTTTTATCATGATGTGTATAAACTCGTAACTGTTATTTGCATATTCTTCACCGTCGTTTACTTTGTCATTTTCCAAGCGTAAGAGTTAACTTTATTATTCCCTTTGTCTGTTCCTGTACTATAAATGGGGCTTTATATCCCTGCACGTGACATGAGGAATCTGTTAGGAATATGTACTAGAGACTTATATATTTATGAACATCCATCACTTGTATCATATTATTATTATTATTTTATAAAGGCAATTTATTTATTAATTCTTTTAGAATTTAATTACTGTCCTTAGAATAGTAAGCTTAAACTTCATAAATCAAGTAGATGACTTGATCGTGAGATCTTATGAAGAACTATTCTTAAAATAGTCCCTGGTCAAGTATCATCTTAGGACAAAGATGCATTTGGACTAGTATGTGAGTTTATTGATGATCAGATCTCACAGATCATGGATATGAGATATTATGCACTCACATAGGTACACATTAAGAGTAATGGTGTACTGGACAGACCCACCTTAAGAACGTTGCATGGGTTGTTACATAAGTGTCATGAGAGTTTCTTAAATTGATAAATATTGTATGAAGTCCTTTGACCTGAAATCACTACGATTCCTACATAAGGAATTATGTGTTTTGAATATCATCAAACGTTGCCTGTAACAGGGTGACCATAAAGTTGGTATTTTGACATATAATAAATTATGTGGAGGAATGTGAGTGCCCTAGATGGGATTTGTCCCTCCTATGTAACAGGAGTTATATCTGTAGGCCTCTTGATAAAGTGAGACTGCAAAATGCATGGCCATGCTCAGGTGGATAAACATGAGATGTTTATTTTTTGTACAGTCTACTTGGGGATCAAGAAAACGTAAATTGAACTATACAAGGTTGACACAATCAATGCCCTTGTGTTCAATTAGATATTTGGACAAAGGGACATATCATATAAAAATTGTCATAAAATAGGATTTATCAAAGTTATTGATAATCTCAATATTTGGATATTGATGTGTTGCTAGATACTGCTCACTATTTATGATATTAAATATAAAAAGGTTTTATTTTAATATTATAACCAAATATTAAAAGCCTATTGGGTCACATGCATACAACAAGCCACTAGGAAAGGATAATAATTCTAATTTAATTTAATTAGAATTATAACATAATGGGCCAGGCCCATAAGTGTGAGGGTTAAGTGAGTGAGGGGGTAAAACCCTAGCCACCACTCTATAAATAGAGCATAAGATGCACTACCCCAGACACACATGAGCAATCGCATCTTACTTTCTAAGGCTACTAGCAGAGCTGAGGAGGGTTTCCTAGTTCGGCTGTTGGCGTGGATACCAATAGAGACATGACTACACTTGCCTCGTTTATAATCCTAATAAGGTACGACCTTTCGTTGCAATACCTTTTATGCCTTGATTCGTGTTTTCGCAAAACAATTATAACAAGGGAGGGAATCCATTTATTTCGCTGCACCCTGACCACATGCTTGATTCCCTTCAGAATCAAGTTCCGTAAGCGTTTTGTCATGTCTGAGCTGACTGTAGCATTGCAGAATTTTCCGGTATCAGTTAATCTGTTTGAACCTGTTTTAGCATAGATAGGATCAACAGGTTTATATTGGAGTTCTCTTCTTGATGAAGTTGGATCAGACCGATTAACTGAAGGAGAGGTTTTTATATCGAAATAACTCGATCAATCAATCAAGTATTTTGACTTGTCTTCTTGAGGTATCAGTTCTGTATCATGAAGTGATATTTTTGCACAAATGATTTAATGAAGATATTATCCAAGTACCGGACTTGGATCTTTAAGGTGTGAGCCTGATGTAGTGAGGTCGTTCCTTTCTGCTATATAAATTAATGAAAACATTAACCAAGTATAGACTTGGATTTTTTATGTGTGAGCTCGATGGCGTGAGGTCACACTTCTGTAAATATTAACCAAGTGTTAGACTTGGATTTTTTATGTGTGAGCTCGGTGGCGTGAGGTCGTACTTCCGTAAATGTTAGACTTGGATTTTTTATGTGTGATCTCGGTGGCGTGAGGTCGTACTTCTGTAAACATTAACCAAGTGTTAGACTTGGATTTTTTATGTGTGAGCTCGATGGCGTGAGGTCGTACTTCCGTAAATATTAACCAAGTGTTAGACTTGGATTTTTGATGTGTGAGCTTAGTGGCGTGAGTTCGTACTTCCGTAAATGTTAGACTTTGATTTTTTATGTGTGATCTCGGTGGCGTGAGGTCGTACTTCTGTAGATATTAACCAAGTGTTTAGACTTGGATTTTCAAAGTGTGAGCTCGGTGACGTGAGGTCGTACTTCTTTAAATATGAACCAAGTGTTAGACTTGGATTTTTAAGGTGTTAGCTAAATAGGTAGAGGTGACACTTGATAGTGTCAGCTTGGCGTAACGAGGTGATACTTCCTTGTAATAACTTAGAAAAAATAATGGATCAGAAATAACAACCAAGTGTTGAACCTGGATTTTTAAAGTAGCCAGAGGTGACAATCAATGGTGTCAACTCGACGTAACGAGGTGATACTTCCTTTTAATAACTTGGGGAGAATGATGGATCAGAAATAACAACCAAGTGTTGAACCTGGATTTTTAAAGTAGGCAGAGGTGACACTCAATGGTGTCAGCTTGGCGTAACGAGGTGATACTTCCTTGTAATAACTTGGGGAGAATGATGGATCAGAAATAAAAAAAGTGTTGAACCTGCATTTTTAAAGTAGGCAGAGGTGACACTCAATGGTGTCAGCTTGGCGTAACGAGGTGATACTTCCTTGTAATAACTTGGGGAGAATGATGGATCAGAAATAACAACCAAGTGTTGAACCTGAATTTTTAAAGTAGGCAGAGGTGACACTCAATGGTGTCAGCTCGGCGTAACGAGGTGATGCTTCCTTGTAATAACTTGGAGAATGGTCAAATGTTGAAGATACTTGTTAGTTTTTGGAGAATAATTTTGACTCGTTATCCCAAGTTTTAGACTTGGTTTTTAGAGTATGAGCTCGTTACCCTCAGTTTTTAGAGCATTTTCTTGGCGAAGCAACTCTTACTTTGGCGAATAATTTTAACTCGTTACCCCAAGTATTAGACTTGGTTTTCAAAGTATTGGAGATCCTTTGGAGAAGTAGTCGAAATCAACTCGTTACCCCGAGATACAACTCGGTTTTTAGGCTATTAGAGATCCTTTGGAGAAGTAAGCGAAATCAACCCGTTACCCCGATGTACAACTCGATTTTTAGGGTATTGGAGAACCTTAGGAGAAGTAGGTGAAATCAACTCGTTACCCCGAGATACAACTCGGTTTTTAGGGTATTGGAGAACCTTTGGAGAAGTAGGCGAAATCAACCCGTTACCCCCAGATACAACTCAGTTTTTAGGGTATTGGAGAACCTTTGGAGAAGTAGTCGAAATCAACCCGTTACCCCGAGATACAACTCGATTTTTAGGGTATTTGGAGAACCTTTGGAGAAGTAGGCGAAATCAACTCGTTACCCCGAGATACAACTCGGTTTTTAGGGTATTGGAGATCCTTTGGAGAAGTAGTCGAAATCAACCTGTTACCCCGAGATACAACTCGGTTTTTAGGGTATTTGGAGAACCTTTGGAGAAGTAGGAGAAATCAACCCGTTACCCCGAGATACAACTCAATTTTTAGGGTATGAGCTCGTTACCCCGAGATAGAACTCAGGTTTTAGAGCATATTTTGGAGATGCAGTTCTTCCTTTTGAGAAACAGGTCTTCCTTTGGAGAAAAATAAACTCGTTACCCCAAGTATTGGACTTGGTTTTTAGAGTATGAGCTCGTTACCCTGAGATAGAACTCAGTTTTTAGAGCATAACTTTGGCGAAACAGGCCTTCCTTTGGAGAAAAATAAACTCGTTACCCCAAGTATTGGACTTGGTTTTTAGAGTATGAGCTCGTTACCCTGAGATAGGACTCAGTTTTTAGAGTAAATTTTGGAGATGCAGTTCTTCCTTTGGCGAAACAGGTCTTCCTTTGAGAAAAATAAACTCGTTACCCCAAGTATTGGACTTGGTTTTTAGAGTATGAGCTCGTTACCCTGAGACGGAACTCAGTTTTTAGAGCATATTTTGGAGATGCAGTTCTTCCTTTTGGAGAAAAATTAACTCGTTACCCCAAGTATTGGACTTGGTTTTTAGAGTATGAGCTCGTTACCCTAAGATGAAACTCAGTTTTTAGAGCATATTTTGGAGATGCAGTTCTTCCTTTGGCGAAACAGGTCTTCCTTTTGGAGAAAAATTAACTCATTACCCCAAGTATTGGACTTGGTTTTTAGAATCTGAGCTCTCTACCCTGAGATGGAACTCAGTTTTTAGAGCATATTTTGGAGATGCAGTGCTTCCTTTGGCGAAACAGGTCTTCCTTTCGGAGAAAAATTAACTCATTACCCCAAGTATTGGACTTGGTTTTTAGAGTATAACTTGCAAAGATGAAGATGGAGACAGTGTAATATAAAAAATTCTTTTTTGGTTTATAGTCTAGGTTAAGCCTCATTAAAAACCTGTCTCGGCCAAAACCCTCCTTAGGGACAAAAAAACTAAGATAGGAAAAAGAGTACCTAACCTGACTGTCATCATACAATTTGATAAAATCTCAAGTGCTTAGCGTTTCATGTTTTGGCGTTGTTCCTCTTTAGGTTGGAGACTTGTTCCTATCCGAGTTGTTTGCGTAGGGCTATTGCCTATTTGGATGGTCTTCAGTTCCTTAGTAGGTTGAGGTCTTTTTTCCGAGGAATCGATTCTGGGATTCAGCTCGGTTAGATGGATTCTGATCTGAGTGTCAAACTTCTTATTGGAAGTTCTTCTTTTTCTCCAGGATTTTCATATAACATCGCCGAGCTTCATCTTGCTCAGCTTTCATTATTCTTATCTTTTGATCATCAACGGGGAATTTCATTGTTAAATGTGTGGTGGAAACGATTTCCCCTAATGCATTTAAGGTTGGTCTCCCGATAATAAGATCGTAGGAAGTAACAACATTAACAAGTAAGTATCTAACATTCACAGTTCTGTAAATTCCATCAGACCCAAAAGTCGTTCTGAGATTTATAAAACCTCTTACCTCGACTTGTTCCCCAGCAAAACCTACCAAGTTTCCTTCGAAAGGGTGAATGGTGTCTGTTGGAAGTGAGAGGTCCTCATAAGTCTTCCAGAACAGGACATCAACCGAGCTTCCTTGGTCGATTAAGACCCTTTTGACCGAGCACCCTTCAATGCTTATTCGAACCACCATAGGGTCGTCTTGGTTTACATCTTTTAATCCTGCAAAGTCTCTGTCAGAAAAAGAAATGACAGGGTGAGATCTACCTATTCGAGTATGTTCTGTTTTGTTGATTGAGCAAATCATCCCGAGATGTCTTTTACTGGATGAGGAGGTAGGTCCTCCTCCAGCAAATCCTCCTGAAATGGTATGTATGGATCCAACTCTTCGTCTTGGAGTGTTAGGTCCAGGATTCCGGTCAGGGGATTACTCTCGGTTTCTTCTACGATTATAGTCTACCCGAGTTGTTTCCTTCTTATTTCTGTGTCTTGCTTTGTGGGCTTCTCATAGAATTTGATTCCTTCTGGCGTTTAGAGGGGTGAAGTGATCAAAAACAAGTGTCGGTCGTGGGGGTTTGTCCGGTCTCCCATTTTTCTTTCCTGCATTGAACCTGAAAGTTCCCTTGTTATTTTGCTGGTTATGTGAAGAATTGTCTTTTTCTAGGGTTTTGTTAACATAGCTCTTAAGCATTTTTTGGCCATCGCTACCTCCTCCGCATCTATCTGTCCCGAAGCTTTTTGTCTAAAATCGGATATGTCAGTTGGTTTGGATTTGGCCAACTCGTCTGCGAACTGGCCTTCCTTTACTCCGTTGATGATTGCCCTGAGATGAATTTTGGGGTCTAGCTCCTTGACTTTCATAGCTTCCTTATTGAAGCGGTTGATGTAATCTTTGAGTGGCTCGTCATCTCCTTGGAGTATGCTAAACAGACTGTCCTCTGTTTTCTTAAAAGGACAACTTGAAGAGAATTGATTTTTGAATGCCATACTGAACTCATCAAAATCCTTTATTGATCCGTGATTCAGAGTTGAGTACCACTGTAGGGCAGGTCCTGTCAAAGACCATGGAAAAATCTTACATAAAATAGGGTCAGTAGCACTTGTTGTAAGCATTACTGTGTGAAATCTAGTAAGGTGTGAATTTGGATCAGTTGTTCCATCATAGATAGGTAAATCGAGAAATTTAAAATACCTCGGTAAAGGAACAAACATTATATAATCAGTAAAATGATGAAATCGTGAATCTACGTGGTTATTTACGTTAACCTGTGATTCTGAGTGTTCTGAAGGAGTTTGAGTTCATGAATAATGCATGTCGTCTTCCTCGTCTCGTGAGTTTTGCGCATTATTCAGTTGCTCTCGCATTGCTCTATTTTCCTCCAGGATCCTCTGATTTTCTTGTCTGAGTTGCTCAAGTTGTTGAGCAAGCTCTTGCATGGTTGGGACGCCATCATCGTCGTTGCTTGATCTTGTCCTAACCATTTTCTGGAAAACTTGTGGTTCTCTGGGAAAGTTTTACCAGAGTCCCACGATGGGCGCCAAATGTTCTTACAAAACCTAAATTCTACTCATGGGGTACGACCAGGCTAAGTGAAGAAGCTAGTGTGTGTGTTGATGCTGCCTACGCCCCTCCTTTTATAGGTGTTGGGGGTATCTTCTATATATGACATGATTTGCTGATTGGGAGACAATATGCGCTGATTCTGCTGTTAGGAAGCTTAACATCAACCCTTTCCTTATTTGTCTGATTCCATCCTTTAGTCAAGCCAAGGATCCTGCTAGGGTGTGTCAGGTCATCCCCTTCCGAGCTCATCCTGGCCGATTTGTTCAGATAGAGAGTACGAGCTTAGCTGGTACGTAACAATGATTATTAAAGAGTTTAAGACAAGTTGTGTGCATGTTTTTTTTTTAAAAAAAAATTACTAGAATAATACATGTAAAATTTTATACAGTAAGTATATATATATATACAAGATATATATTTTTTGAAGTGTAATTTATCTAAAAATTTTAACTAATTTATTATTTAATATATTATATAATATTAAATATATGTTGGGAATTTTAAACACCCAAATATAAATTCATTATGCCAGATTATTGGGAACTATGAGTTTTAAGGAATACCTGGATCCATTAAGCTTTATCACACTGCAGCGGAAATCTTCGGGTATGTAACAAACGTCACGAACCTCCTCTCGGGGATTAAACATCAAACAGAATGACAGGTTAGAGTAAAGATGGTGTTATGGTCTTCCTCAACCAAATCTCTTGAATTCCCAAAACCGGAACCTTAGTGCCAGAATCCCTGATGGGAAGGAATATGGAGGCGGTGGTTGATTTGGTGTCTTGGGGACCAACACCTCTAAAGGGACTTATTTATACCAACCTATTAGGGTTCCCACTATGACGAAAAAGGCCAAGCCCAGTGTCCACTCATATAGGCCCACATCGATGCATACGGTAGTCTAAACAGGCTCACTTAATGCAGATCACTAGCGATCAACCCAATTGATGTAAATAGCTAATATAAATGTTTTAATATTTAATATGTAGCCCACGAAAATAATTATTAGAAATTAAAATTTCTAACAATATACATATTTAATTATAATTGGTTCGATCATGTTTTAATCACAACTCGACCAATTAACCTTAAACTAGTGTCTTAATCAATTCAATCCGAATTTTAAAATATTAAAATGAACTCAGATCTTTTATAAAGTTGCACATCAATGCAATGAATTGAAAAGGTGCTATAAACTAGAAATGAAGGACCACTCCAAGAGGAGTTTGAGCTGGAAAAGGCCCCGCATTTGTTTATGCATTGACCCTACAACACTGCGGCCTAAGCTGTGCGAGCACATGCACAACCGAAGCAAAGATAGGACAAGGGTCACACACAGGACATATACAGGGAGTGGTGGTGCTCTATAAAGATAGAATCATCCAAATTATTAGTGAAAAAAGGTCAATGAAAATAGCTACCCTTTGGATACGGGAACATGTTCCGATGTGTGCATGATGTGGGAGTGGGACGCCAAAGTGAACAACAAATTAAAGCTGAATTGGATGGAATATCGATTGAATTTAAAGACTCAGAGACAGGTTGGTCGTACTAATTTCTACCTTTGCTTGGGTCCTGAGGGAGTGGGGCCTCAGTGAGTTGAGGCCCATTCTCTTCTTCCATATTCTTTGCCTGTGTACATTTTAGTGTGACAGTTTGAGGCCCATTATTTATTGGATTGCAAACATTACGAGTCTGATAACCAATAGAATAGAACCATCAAGCCTGTATTAATATAAGGCATATATTATATATATGCTAACCATACAAAGTGGCTGACCCTCCCAAACTGTTCAATAGGGGTGGAAACAGGCCAGGCCAGGCCAGGCAGGCCTGAGCCTGACCTGACTCCTAAATCTTAAGCCTGAGCCTGGCCTGTTACCTGTTACAGGTTTTTTTGTAAGGCCTTGGCCTGGCCTGCGAAAAAGCCTGGCCTGGCCTGTAAGCCTGTTTAGAAGCCTGTTTTATAACAAGGCCTACAAACAGGCCAACAGGCCTATAAGCCTATGCAGGCCAGCATGCCTTTTAAGCAGTTTTTTTTATATAATTAATTTAATATATTCTAATTTTTTACTATATTATAAATTTTTTAATTATATTTATAGTTATTTATATAATTAATTTAATATATTATGTATTATTATATTAAACAGGCCGGCCTGTTAAGCTTAATAGGCTTTTTCATAGGCCTGAAGCCTGACCTATTTAACTAAACAGGCATTTTAACAAGCCTTGGCATGACCTTTTTAATAAACGAGCCAGGCCAGGCCAGGCCGGCTGGCCTATTTCCACCCCTACTGTTCATCATCATCTTTTAGAAATATGTGCACTTTATCCTATAAAATATGAGAATTGTATATGGTCAGTGAAACCATGAGAGAGAGAGACAGAGATTTCTTTCTCCTTCTTAATTTTGGTTGTGTTGGGAGGAGGAAGTTGGAGGAGATAAAGGGCATTAAAGACACTTGCACAGTTACGATTACGAAATGCCAATTTTTCTTTGCATTTGATTTCTATGTTGGTATTGTCTTATTTGGAATTTTGGAGCGCTAAGTTTGATTTTTTTTAATGAGAATAAGAATAATGGCTAAAAATTCCTTGAAGTAAATTTGAGGACACAGGCCAGATCGTATTCGTACTCTTCCTTTACTTGCGGTCCCGATACAAGTATATAGTACATAATACACATATTTAGTATTATTTTAAGTTTTTTTTCTTATTGATTAATAATTAATTAATTAATATATTAAATTTAAAAACTATGAAATTAAATATAGATGCTTTAGCAAATTTGGCTACCCGCCCGGAAGAAAACATTTGTCTCCCCCTAGACATGGGTTTGAATCCCTAAAGTAGGAATGACAATTGGTAGAGTTTGGGTATGGTACTATAGTATCCGTTCCCATACCCGCGTTTTAAAAAAATACTCGTACCCGGATCCATATCCGTATGAGTAGTGATTCAAATACTCGTACTTTTAACCGTTGGGTACTCAAGTGGCCGTACCTATTACCCGCATTTTTGTTAACTATAAAAATAATAATTTGATTAGAAAATAAAAATTAATTAAAAAATAAATGAAAAATAATCCATAGATCATCCAAGTTTAACTTATAAAACAACTATCGTATGTGGAAGTGGATGAAAGATTAAAACAATGAGAAGGGAAATGGAAATTAGTTCATGTTTTGCTATTTTAGTAGTTGGGAAAAAATTATAACATTTAAATTAATTAAATTAGTAATATATATTAATGTTTTTTGGTGATTATAATATATACTAATATTAATTATTTTTTAGGAAAACTATTTATTAATAATATAAACATATATATATAATTAATCATATCTATATAAATTACATTAATTATAAATATTATATAAGTGCATGTATGGGTAGGGTAGGGTACCATAGTACCCGCACCCGTACCCAATAAAAAGTACAAGTAATTACCTAGACTCAGACCCAGACTCATTTGATGGGTAATTACCTTACCCATTGCGAGTAATTTTTACGGGTACCACTGGGTCTGGATCCAATTGTTATCCCTACCCTGAAGCCATCCAAAATTGCGCGTGGTGGGCATCCCTCCTCTGGGTTTGGCCTCTACTATTGTTCTCCCCAGCATGCCAGCAACGCCTTGCCCAATAGGACTGAAGGTGTCATTTCCTTCCTACCATTTAAAGAAAAAAATTAAAAAAATATAGACACTTTCATTCTCTCGACTCATTTTACTCTTTCTCAGTTAGCATTGTCCCTATATGGCATTGGTCTCCTCTCCATTTCCTCAGAAAATGGATATCTCCATTCCATTTTCTATAAACTTAACACGTGGCTTAAAATGAATCTATTGGGTGAGATTTAATTGTCATTATTTAATTATTTAATTTTATAAACATAAAAAACAAAGAAACTCAAACAACATTCCGGGAGAGTGAATCCTGGGAGCCATGACAACTTCACTGCGTCGTCTGACCTCCCATCACTGTGCCATCACTGCATCTTCTGACCGCCCACCGCCATACCATCACAGACCGTTCGACCTCCCACTGGTGTGTTCCATCACATCACCTCGCAGTCCAGAACAGAGAAGAAACCCTGGTGGACTCCGCTTCTCCACAATAGGGATCATCCTTCAAAATTAGCAATATGATGATCTACCACTGCAAGGAGCGAATCCTACGGAGTAAACGCGGTGGCCTCCGCTTCTCCATAACATGGATCAAATTTTCTTAGGCGGTATGCTCGTAGTTAAAAATCCATTGCTAACAAGCTTAATGAAGCAAGTTGGTTTACAAACAAGGAACTTTTCAGATGCAGATGTACACTTTTTGGATAGTGGACTAACTCCAGGAAATAAGGAACATTTGCAAGAGGATAATATGGACTCAGGATAATTTGTCGTGGCTTTACTTTATTTACCGAGTATATGATATGAACTTGTGTCGTAGTAAAACACTTATATCTGATATTTTAAGAAGGGAAAATATGTTTTTTGTCCCTATATGTTTGGTCAATTTTGGTTTTCGTCCCTGTACTTTAAATCCTTTGTTTTTTGGCCATGAACTTTCTAAACCCCCAAACCATTGTCCCTGGCCATTAGTGAGATCTTTTAACCTGAGAAACTGAGTAACAGAAGTTACATATTAGCCTTAATAGTGGGCATCAACTAACTGTCTCATTTAATTAATCTTTTTTATTACTTTTTTAATTATTAAAATAACAATAATTATGAAATTAGGTTTTTGTATGACTCATTTAATTAACCTTTTTTATTACTGTTACGTATTAGCTAAGCTCGGACTTTCCCAAAACAAATTGTCTAGGATGAGTTCGGGTCAATGCCAAGTATCACATTAGAAACAATTAAGATACTTCACTGTATAAACACTTCGTAGCTTGGGAGGCTTATGTTACATACTAGCTAAGCTCGTACTTTCCCTCAAGCAAATCGGGTAGGAGGA
Organism: Sesbania bispinosa; assembly: GCA_026901365.1. NCBI lineage: Eukaryota > Viridiplantae > Streptophyta > Magnoliopsida > Fabales > Fabaceae > Sesbania > Sesbania bispinosa. The sequence continues at coordinate 106,297 of QLOH01001076.1, read as the reverse complement.
GCTCGGGGTAGGACCGATCTGGCACACCCTAGCAGGATCCTTGGCTTGACTAAAAGAGGGAATCAGACAAATAAGGAAAGAGCTGGTGTTAAGCAGCCTAAATAGCAGAATCAACACATATTGTCCCCCAATCGGCAAATCATGTCATAAATGGAAGATACCCCACAACACTTATAAAAGGAGGGACGTAGACAGCATTAGGACACACACTAGCTTCTTCACTTAGCCTTCTTATACCGTATGAGTAGAAATTAGGCTTTGTAAGAACATTTGGAGCCCACCCTGTGGCTCTGGTTAAATTCTCCCAGAGAACCACAAGTATTCCGAAAAATGGTAAGGACTAGATCAAGTATCAACGATGATGAACCAACAGTGCAAGAGCTTAAACAACTCGAGCAACTCAGGCAAGAAAATCAGAGGGATCTGGAGGAAAACGGAATAATGCAAGAGCGAATGAATAGTGCGCGAGACTCACAAGAAGAGGAGGAAGACGACACACATTCTTCAGGAACTCAAACCCCTTCAGAACGCTCAGAACCACAAGTCAACTTAAATAATCACACAGATACACGATTTCATCCTTTTACTGATTATATAATGTCTGTTCTTTTACCTAGATATTTTAAATTTCCTGATTTACCTATCTATGATGGAACAACCGATCCAAACTCACATCTCACCAGATTCCACACTGTAATGCTTACTACAGGTGCTACTGACCCCATTTTATGTAAGATTTTTCCAAGAACTCTGACAGGACCTGCCTTACAGTGGTATTCAACGCTGACTCATGGATCTATAAGAGGGTTTGATGAGTTTAGTATGGCATTCAAAAATCAATTCTCTTCAAGCTGTCCTTTTAAGAAAACGGAGGATAGTTTGTTTAGCATATTACAGGGAGATGACGAACCGCTCAAGGATTACATTTACCGCTTCAATAAAGAAGCCATGCAGGTTAAAGAGCTGGACCCCAAAATTCAACTCAGGGCAATCATCAACGGAGTAAAAGAAGGACAGTTCGCAGATGAACCGGCCAAGTCAAAACCCTTTATCGCAGCCAATATTTGAGTCGAGACAAGGTTTCAACAATTGAACCCTTTGACGCCCAAGACATGAACTCTTTCATGTTCCATGGCACTCTCCAACATTAGAACATATAAACATATATACATCGCACATAAAACAATCAATAAAGGGAACAAAATAAAATGATTTTGAAAGTTGCGCTTCGGTTGCACGATACCTGCGCTACAGCGTAGGTGAAGCGCAAGTATCAGAATCAAAATACGTAAGCTGCGCTTCAGTCTGCGCTGCAACACAGGTTTCAGCCCAGATATCAGCGCTACGTTTTTCAGCAGAAAAACAACAAAAAAAATCATAATCTTCACAAGATTAAAAGCCTAAAACGTGTTTATCGCAAACCAAAGCTTTGATACCAATTGAAGGGAATAAAGCATGTGGTCAGGGTGCAGCGGAAATAAATGGATTTCCTCCCTTGTTATAATCGTTTTGCGAAAACACGAATCAAGGCATAAAAGGTATTGAAACGAAAGGTCGTACCTTATTAGGGTTATAAACGAGACAAGTGTAGCCACGTCTCTATTGGTATCCACGCCAACAGCCGAACTAGGAAACCCTCCTCAGCTCTGCTAGTAGCCTTAGAAAGTAAGAAGCGATTGCTCATGTGTATGGGGTAGTGCATCTCATGCTCTATTTATAGAGTGGTGGCTAAGGTTTTATCCCCTCCCTCACTTAACCCTCATACTTATGGGCCTGGCCCATTATGTTATAATAATTCTAATTAAATTAAATTAGAATTATTATCCTTTTCCTAGTGGCTTGTTGTATGCGTGTGACCCAATAGGATTTTAATATTTGGTTATGATATTAAAATAAAACACTTTTATATTTAATATCATAAATAGTGAGCGGTATCTAGCAACACATCACTATCCAAATATTGAGATTATCAATAACTTTGATAAATCCTATTTTATGATAATAATTTATATGATCTGTCCTTTTGTCCAAATATCTAATTGAACACAAGGGCATGGATTGTGTCAACCTTGTATAGTTCAATTTATATTTTCTTGATCCCCAAGTAGACTGTACAGAAAATAAATATCTCATATTTATCCTCCTGAGCATGGCCATGCATTTTGCAGTCTCACTTTATCAAGAGGCCTACAGATATAACTCCTGTTACATAGGAGGGACAAATCTCATCTAGGGCACTCACATTCCACCACATAATTTATTATATGTCCAAAAACCAACTTTATGATTACCCTGTTACAGGTAACGTTTGATGATAATTAAAACATATAATTCCTTATGTAGGAATCGTAGTGATTTCAGGTCGAAGGACTTCATATAACATTTATCAATTTAATAAATGTTCATGACACATATGTAACAATCCATGCAACGTTCTTAAAGTGGGTCTGTCCAGTAAACCATTACTCTTAATGTGTATCTATGTGAGCACATGATATCTCATATCCATGATCCGTGAGATGTGATCATCAATGAACTCACATACTAGTCTAAATGCATCTTTGTCCTAAGATGATACTTGACTAGGGACTATTTAAGAATAGTTCTCCATAAGATATCATGATCAAGTCATCTACTTGATTTCTTATGAAATTAGAGCTTACTATTCTAAGGACATTAATTATATATTCTAAAATAATAATTTGCCTTTATAAAATAACATGATACAAGTGATGGGTGTTCATAAACATATAAGTCTCTAGTGCATATTCCTAACACAAATACCAACTTTATGATCACCCTGTTACAGACAACGTTTGATGATAATGAAAACATATAATTCCTTATGTAGGAATCGTAGTGATTTCAGGTCAAAGGACTTCATACAATATTTATCAATTTAAGAAACGCTCATGACACTTATGTAACAACCCATGCAATGTTCTTAAGGTGGGTCTGTCCAGTACATCATTACTCTTAATGTGTACCTATGTGAGTGCATGATATCTCATATCCATGATCTATGAGATCTGATCATCAATAAACTCACATACTAGTCTAAATGCATCTTTGTCCTAAGAAGAAACTTGACTAAGGACTATTTAAGTATAGTTCTTCATAAGATCTCACGATCAAGTCATCTGCTTGATTTCTTATGAAGTTTAACCTTACTATTCCACGGACAATAATTATATTATAAAAGAATAAGTTTGCCTTTATAAAATAACATGATACAAGTGATGGATGTTCATAAATATATAAGTCTCTAGTGCATATTCCTAACAATCTCCCACTTACACTAGAGACATTCAGACATAACTATTATGCCTAATGATCTAGTGTGCCCTTCATGCTTCTGCTGCACAAGGGGTTTAATGGGTTTGTAACAACAACTGTTTCTTGCTTCGAACTTTTCTAGCTCACAACGCCACCATTCAAACAAAACACATAACCTGATTGCGATCTTCAATCATCTTTGTCGGTTTGAAAGCTAGCATCAGTGTAAACCTTTACAAGTAGCTCTTCCTCACCTCCATATATCAAGAATGAATCCTCAGTTCTTCTCAAGTACTTAAGGATGTTCTTGACTGTTGTCTAGTTACCTTCACCAAGATCAGACTGGTATCTGCTAGTCATGCTTAAAGCATATGATATTTCTGGTCGAGTACATAACATGGCAGACATGATAGATCCTATAGCAGATGCATAAGGAATCTCAGCCATGCAACCTCTCTCTTCTTTACTGGAAGGAGATTGGGCCTTAGATAGGCTTATACCATGTGACATATGCTAAACCGTTTTAACACTTTGTCTATGTATGTACTTTGACTTAGGCCAAGTAATCTTTGAGATCTATCTCTATAGATCCTGATACCTAACACATAGGTCGTTTTGCCCAAATCTTTCATAGAAAAACAATTTCGTAACCAAGTCTTTACAGACTGAAGGGTAGAAATGTCATTTCCTATGAGGAGTATGTCATCTACATACAAAACCAGAAAAACAAATATGTTGTCACTAACCATTTTGTAGACACGAGGTTCATCTTCACTTTTAATGAAACCAAACTGCTTTATAGCTTCATCAAAATGAAGATTCCAGCTTCTAGAAGCTTGCTTTAATCCATAAATGGATCGTTGCAACTTATATACCTTTGAGTATAACAAAACCTTCAGGTTGTATCACATACATATCTTCAAGAAGGCTTCCATTTAGGAAGGCTGTCTTGACATCCACTTGCCAGATTTCATAATCATGGTAAGTTGCAATAGCAAGCAAGATCCGAACAGATTTGAGCATGACAACTGGGGAAAAGGTTTCATCATAGTCTACACTATGAATTTTCGTGAAACCCTTTAGCCACCAACCGTGCTTTAAAGGTACTTATATTACCATCCATGTCAGTTTTCCTTTTGAAAATCCACTTGCACCCTATGGGTTTTATCCCTTCGGGTGGCTCAATCAAGGTCCATACCTTGTTAGTGTACATGGAATCCATTTCAGATCTCATGGCATCAAGCCATTTCTCAGATTCTGGACTCAAAAGAGCTTCTTGGTAAGTCACTGGTTCATCTTGATCCATTAGCAATACATCTCCTTCCTGAGATACAAGGAAACCATATCTTTCAGGTTGTTGACATACCCTATCTGACCTATGCAAGTCTTGCGCTACTTGAGCAGGTGGCTCCACAACACTTTGTGGTATCTGCTCTTGTTCCACTACAAGCTCATTGTTACTTTGCGGTACTTGAATATATTCAAGTTCTACTTTCCTCCCACTTATTTTCTTAGAGACAAATTCCTTCTCTAAGAATACAGCAGTCCCAACGAAAAACACTCTGCCTTCACTAGGATTATAGAAGTAGTAACCCTTAGTCTTTTTTGGGTATCCCACAAATAAGCATTTATCTGATTTGGGTCCTAGCTTATCTGAAACTTGGAGTTTCACATAAGCTTCACAACCCCAAATCTTCATAAAAGACATACTAGGTCGTTTCCCAGTCCATATCTCATATGGTGTCTTTATGATAGCCTCAGATGGAACACGGTTTAGTGCGAAGGCTGCTGTTAACAAAGCATGACCCCAAAAGTAGTCGGGGAGATCAGTATGACTCATCATAGATCGAACCATATCTAATAGAGTTCGATTTCTCCTTTCTGAAACTCCATTCCATTGAGGTGTTCCAGGAGGAGTGAGTTGAGATGTTATCCCACACTCTCTTAGATAGCCATCAAATTGTTGGCTTGAGTATTCTCCACCTCGATCTTATTGAAGTGTTTTAATAGTCTTGCCAAGTTGGTTTTACACTTCATTCTTAAATTGCTTGAACTCTTCAAAGGATTCAGATTTGTGTTCCATTAGATACACAAATCCATATGTGCTGAAATCATCAGTAAAAGTGATGAAGTGTTGAAAACCTCCTCTAGCCATTGTGCCCATGGGCCCATATACATCACTATGTATGAGACCAAGAAGATCATCGGCCCTTTCACCCTTTTCCGGTGAATGGGGTTTTGGTCATCTTCCCAAATAAATAAGATTCACATGTCTCAATTGATTCAAAATCAAATGAGTCCAAATAACCATCTTGGTGGAGTTTGGATATGCATTTCTCATTTATGTGGCCTAAGCAACAATGCCAAAGATAAGTCGGGTTCAAACCATTTGTTTTGACCCTCTTAGAACTTATGTTATAGATAGGCACTTCCATGTCAAGAACATATTGTTCAACTTTGCACAACCATATCATTCAAATAAATTGAACAACTGTTGTTCTTTATTATGAATGAAAAACCACTCAAGAAACGAAATTAATCTGGCAGGCACAAAATAACAATCATTTAGTTCAATAACTAGTCCAGTTGGCAAAGTTAAATAATAGGTTCCTACGGCTAAGGCAGCAACTCTTACTCCTTTTCCCACACGTAGGTCGACTTCTCCTTTAGCCAATAACCTGCTCCTTTTAGATCCTACATATTCACACTAATGTGAGATTCACAACCGGTATCCAATACCCAAGATGCAGAAGTAGGTAAATTGACTTCTATAACATAGATTCCTGAAGCGGAAGTCTCACTTCCCTTCTTCTTGATCTCCTCCAGGTACTTTACACAGTTTCCAATGTCCTGATTGGCCACAGTGGAAATATTTTCCTTCCTTAGCTATCCCGCCCATAGGTTTCAAGAATTTCTTCTTGCCCTTGCCTTTTTCAGGTTGGACAATCAATATGGCCTTCCCTTTACCTTTATTAATGTTTTGCTTAGCTATTCTTAACATGCTTAGCAATTCTTGCAGCGTTTTGTCAAATTCATTCATGTTATAGTTCATGATGAATTGACTATAGCTGTCCAGCAACGATTGCAGGACAAGATCAGTGGCCAACTCTTGGCCTAATGGGAATCCAAGCCTTTCTGGGTTTTCAATGTACCCAATCATTTTGAGTATATAAGCACCAACAGGACTTCCCTCTGCCAGTCTACATTGATAAAGTGCCTTTGAGACTTCAAATCATTCATGCCTAGCTTGGCCTTGATAAAGTCTCTTTAAGTGTATGATCATATCGCACGCCTCCATGTTCTCATGTTGTTTTTGGAGTTCAACATTCATGGTAGCAAGCATAAGGCATCCTACATCGAGAGCATCATCCAGATGCTTCTTAAAAGCATCCTTGTCAGCTTTCGAAGCAGTCGCAACGGGTGTTTCAGGAACGGGTTCTTCCAGAACATACAATTTCTTTTCATGCCTAAGGACTATCCTTAGGTTTCTGTACCAGTCTAGAAAGTTAGTTCCAGACAATTTGTCCTTCTCAAGGACAGATCTCAATGATAGGTTACTTGTTGTGTTCGTTGCCATGGTTATCTATTAACATAAAATTATGCAAGTAAGTATCATATAACAAATATATTTAACAAGGGCTTTAATTAAATATGCCTCCTACTATTTTGATTCAAAATAAGTACCCTCAATAATCAGAAAATCCCATCACTAGATTTTCTAGTGGGCCAAGATCCATATTTCACCTTATTTTAAGTCAGCTTTGGTTGATCGCTTAAGAGAAGGTTATTTAGGTAGGAACACGCTTTCCAATTGCATCTCATACAACTCTTGGATAGTTAGGTGAATAACTCTTATTCTTATTCACCTTATGAATTAATGCCTCTAGGTTTTTCAATCGTATTAAATACACCTAGTTAAGTCAAAACCCAATGATTAACAGTCGGATATTACTTTTTATCCTATCGCGTTTTACCAGCATAGATAAAGGTACCCTGCTTTGGCAGACCCACACTTCATCGACTCCAGTCTTAACGAGTGTTATTCATTGGAAGGCAAAAAGACTTAATATTCTCTTTGAGGGATTTGATCGTTTTAATTTTATTTGTTGTTAAACCATTTAACATACAAGCATGCATCTCATACAAACACATGATATGGTTATGGCCTCCTAAAAACCAATACAAAATTACATCAACTATATAATCTTGTATATAATCTTGAGCTCTCCAAATCTCCCACTGAAGCCACTGAATCCATGCTCCATGTCCTCCAGGTTACATTACATAACAAGAAGAAACCTCATTTAACATACGAGGGGATAGATATGAGAAAAGAATGACAAGAGGAATGTTTAGAGGTAAGGCACGACACGCAAGTCGTATTTAAATTAAAACAACTAAGGCAATAACCAACCATCATGCAAACTAAGCATCCATTGATTGTAAAAAGAGTGATATAATGAGATGTATATATTAAGCGAGGTGTGATTACGCGCATACAAAATAAAACATTACGCAGTGTCTCAAAACAAAAATTGGATTTGATAAACACACAACCAATCATCAATAAGTGTCTCGCATCAAATGAATACTTCACGAACCGATAAACGAGTAAGTCCCTCGTATCATTTGAATACGCTTTTGTCAGCAAATTGACAAGTGACATGTTTATCGCAGCCAATATTTGAGTCGAGATAAGGTTTCAACAACTGAACCCTTTGACGCCCAAGACATGAACTCTTTCATGTTCCATGGGACCCTCCAAAATTAGAACATACAAACATATATACATCGCACATAAAACAATCAATAAAGGGAACAAAATGATTCAAAATAATTCAAACGCGCACCTGCGCTTCACCTGCACCCGGCGTGGGTGAAGCGCGGGTTCCGATTTTCAATTCTGTAATTTGCGCTTTACCTGCGCTTCACATGCGCTTTACTTGCGCTCAGCGTGAGTGAAGCGCAGATTCGAAATTCAAAATTCCAGTATGTTGCGCTTCACCTGCGCCTAGCGCAGATGAAGCGCAGAAACAACGTTTCAAAAACGTTATGCGATTTAAATAGTAACAACCAGAATTTCAATAAATTCAAACGATTAAAAGCCTAAAACGTTTTTGTCGCAAACCAACGCTCTGATACCAATTGAAGGTAATCAAGCATGTGGTCAGGGTGCAGCGGAAATAAATGGATTCTCTCCCTTGTTATAATCGTTTTGTGAAAACACGAATCAAGGCATAAAAGGTATTAAAACGAAATGTCGTACCTTATTAGGATTATGAACGAGGCAATAGCAGCCACGTCTCTAGTGGTGTCCACGCTAACAGCCGAACTAGGAAACCCTCCTCAACTATGCTAGTAGCCTTAGAGAGTAAAAATCGATTGCTCATGTGTCTCTGGGGTAATGCATCTTATGCTCTATTTATAGAGTGGTGGCTAGGGTTTTACCCCCTCACTCACTTAACCCTCACACTTATGGGTCTGACCATTATGTAATAATTCTAATTTAATTTAATTAGAATTATTATCCTTTCCTAGTGGCTTGTTGTATGTGTGTGACCCAATAGGCTTTTAATATTTGGTTATAATATTAAAATAAAACCCTTTTATATTTAATATCATAAATAGTGAGAGGTATCTAGCAACACATCATTATCCAAATATTGAGTTTATCAATAACTTTGATAAATCCTATTTTATGATAATAATTTATATGATCTGTCCCTTTGTCCAAATATCTAATTGAACACAGGGGCATGGATTGTGTCAACCTTGTATAGTTCAATTTATGTTTTCTTGATCCTCAAGTAGACTGTACAGAAAATAAACATCTCATGTTTATCCTCCTGAGAATGGCCATGCATTTTGCAGTCTCACTTTATCAAGAGGCCTATAGATATAACTCCTGTTACACAGGAGGGACAAATCCCATCTAGGGCACTCACATTCCACCACATAATTTAATATATGTCCAAATACCAACTTTATGATCACCCTGTTACAGGCAACGTTTGATGATAATTAAAACATATAATTACTTATGTAGGAATCGTAGTGATTTCAGGTCAAAGGACTTCATACAATATTTATCAATTTAAGAAACGCTCATGACACTTATGTAACAACCCATGCAACGTTCTTAAGGTGGGTCTGTCCAGTACACCATTACTCTTAATGTGTACCTATGTGAGTGCATGATATCTCATATCCATGATCTATGAGATCTGATCATCAATAAACTCACATACTAGTCTAAATGCATCTTTGTCCTAAGATGATACTTGACTAAGGACTATTTAAGAATAGTTCTTCATAAGATCTCACGATCCAGTCATCTGCTTGATTTCTTATGAAGTTTAAGCTTACTATTCTACGGACAATAATTATATTCTAAAAGAATAAGTTTGCCTTTATAAAATAACATGATACAAGTGATGGATGTTCATAAATATATAAGTCTCTAGTGCATATTCCTAACATAAAGGACGTAAACCAAGATGGCCCTATGGTAGTACGAGTTAACATTGAAGGATGCTCGGTTAGAAGGGTCTTAATAGACCAAGGAAGTTCAGTAGATGTCCTGTTTTGGAAAACATACGAGGACCTCTCACTTCCAGTAGACACCGTTCATCCGTTCGAAGGAAACCTGGTAGGTTTTACTGGAGAACAGGTCGAGGTAAGAGGTTATGTAAATCTCAGAACGACTTTTGGGTCTGATGGAATTTACAAAATTGTAAATGTAAAATATTTTCTTGTTAATGAAATTACTTCTCACTATCTTATTATCGGGATACCAACTCTAAATGCATTAGGGGCGGTCGTCTCGACCCCACACTTAACAATGAGATTTCCTGTTGATGATCAAAAGATAGGAGTAATGAGAGCAGAGCAGGATGAAGCTCGGCCCTCTTATGTGAAAAGTTTGGAGATGAGAAGGTCTTGCATTAAAAAGTCTGACACTCAGCTCAGAATTCATTCAGCCGAGCTGGATCCCAGAATAGATTTCTCAGAAAGAAGACCTTAACCCACAGAGGAATTGAAGATCATCCAAATAGGCGATAGTCCAACACAAACAACTCGGATAAGAACAAGTCTACAACCCGAAGAGGAACGTCAGGTAATACAAATTTTAAAAGAAAATTTTGACCTGTTTTCTTGGACCCCTGCAGACATGCCTGGGATTGATCCAGACTTCGTGTGCCACAAGTTGATGATTGATCCAAAAATTAAACCCGTCTCTAAAAAATGCAGCCCTAGCAAAATCAAAAAAGCTACTAGCAGCCGGATTTATCAGAGAAATTAAATATACAACATGGCTCTCAAATGTTGTCATGGTAAAAAAGGCAAACGGAAAATGGAAGATATGCACTGATTTCATTGACCTATATAAAGCGTGCCCCAAGGATGCATATCCTCTTCCTAGTGTTGATCACTTGGTCGAAGGAGCTCCAGGATATAAGTACCTAAGTATTATGGATGCATACTCAGGTTACAATCAGATCCGAATGAACCCAGATGATGAAGACAAAACGACCTTTATCATTGACATGGCCAATTATTGTTATAAAGTCATGCCATTTGGACTCAAAAATGTCGTGGCAACATATCAAAGATTGATGGATAAGGTGTTTGCAGAATAAATTGGATGCAACATAGAAGTTTACATTGATGATATGGTGGTCAAAACTCCAACGGACAGGAAGCACACAGATGAACTCAGAAAAATCTTTAGTCAACTCAGAAGGTTTAACATGAGGCTTAACCCAGAGAAATATTCTTTCGCTGTTCAATCAAGAAAATTCCTCGGTTTCATGCTTACTGACCGAGGAATAGAGGCAAATCCAAAAAAAATGCCAAGCTATATTGGCAATGAAGAGCCCATCCAACATGAAAGAGGTGCAGAGGCTAGCCGGAAGAGTAGTTGCTTTGTCCAGATTTTTATCCAAATCTGGGGAACGATTGAGGCCTTTCTTTCAATCTTTCAATCTATCAAGCAAGGAAGCAAATTCCAGTGGAACGAGGAGTGCGAGCAGGCTTTCCAACAGATCAAGACTTATTTATCGCAACCCCACATTCTGGAAAAACCTGATCTGGAGAATGAAATATTGGTGTACCTGGCAGTAAGTCAGCAAGCTATTAGCCAAGCTCTACAAGGCCTTGAGTTAAGATACCAGAAAATTGAGAAGGTAATCCTTGCTGTGATAACAGCGGCACGAAGGCTGAGGCCTTATTTCCAAACGCACCAGATGGTTGTAAAAACTGATCAACCCATAAAACAGATCTTACACAAGCCCAAGTTGGTAGGAAGGATGATTAAATGGTCGGTAGAGTTGTCAGAATTTGGAATAAATTACCAACCAAGGGGACCCATCAAATCATAGATCCTAGCGGACTTTTTGGTAGAATTGACACCGTTAGAAGAAGAACATGGAGAGCAGCTTTGGACTCTTTACGTAGATTGAGCATCAAACATTAAGGGAAGCGGAGCTGGCGTTATTTTAGAAGGACCAAACAACTTAGTCCCGGAACAATCTCTCTTCTTTGAATTTAAAGCAAGTAACAATCAGGCAGAATATGAGGCACTCATTGCAGGACTGCTCTTAGCTAAGGAAGTCGGAGTAACTTCCATAACCGTTTTCAGCGATTCACAACTAGTCACAGGACAAGTCGGAGGAGAATACCAGATGAGAGATCCCCAACTTACCAGGTACTTAAATAAAGTTAAGACTCTGATATATGACTTTGAAGAATTCAAAATTCAACACATAACCAGAGAACAAAATCTGAGGACCGACCTATTGTCAAAACTTGTGAGCACAAAGAAGCCAGGATGTAATAAGACGGTAATACAAGAAACTCTTCAAAAACCAAGCATTGAGGAGAATAAGGTAGTAAATATCAACTCTTCAGTTTCTTGGATGGCCCCTTTATTTCAGTATCTCCAGGATAATAGATTACCGTCAGATGCGACTGAAGCACGCACGATAGCTTATCATTCTAGCTTCTATGTCATTATAAATGGACAGCTCTATAGAAGGGGATACTCGTCACCACTTCTTAAATGCATTCCTCATGAGTAGCAAAGTTACATTCTGAAAAGGTGCATGAAGGAGTTAGCGCAAGTCATGGAAGAGCTAGGTCGTTAGCTGCAAAAATCCTACGAGCAGGTTTCTACTGGCCAACATTAAGAGCAGATGCCAAAGAATTCGTTAAAAAATGTGATGCTTGCCAAAAATTCGCTAAATTGAATTATATGAGCCCGGAAGCATTACACAGTATCACCTCTTCATGGCCCTTTGCAATGTGGGGGATTGATCTACTCGGACCTTTTCCTTTGGCCCCTGGGAAGGTCAAGTACCTAGTAGTTTCTATTGACTACTTCATAAAATGGATCGAAGCAGAGCCACTGGCAACCATAACAGCAGGAAGAATAAGCAAGTTCGTTTGGAAACAAATAATTTGTTGCCATGGCATCCCAAACACAATAATATCTGACAATGGGAAGCAGTTTCGATTGTAGAGAGTTCACTGATCTATGCCAAGAGTATAGCATAACTCACACTAAGACTTCAGTTGAACACCCACAAATAAACGAAAAAGCAGTAGCTGCGAATAAAATAATTTTGAACGGATTGAAAAAGAGGCTTGGAGAAGCAAAAGGAAGATGGTCCGAGGAACTACCAATGGTGTTATGGGCTTATTAGACTACACCCCAATCTCCTACAGGAGAAACACCGTACAGGTTGACTTACGGGAGTGGGGCCATGATTCCAGTAGAGATCTCCTTCATGAGCCCACGAGTGCAAGATTACAACCCTGAAAATAATGAAGAAAATCTCAGAACTGAGCTTGATTTGTTGACAGAAGAACGGGAAGTAGCACACCTCAGAGAGCAAATTTGTAAAGATCGTTCAACACGAAGATATAACACAAAAGTTCAACCTCAGAAATTCAGAAAAGGAGATCTGGTCCTTCGAAAAATTGAACAAGCCAGAAAAGATCCTAGACAGGGGAAGCTGGGCCCAAACTGGGAGGGACCATTTGGAATTAGAAATGAAGTCGGATTAGGAGCATATGGGCTCAAACAGTTGTCAGGGAAGCAAGTCCCCAGAATGTGGAATGCTAAGCATTTGAGATTTATTTCAGCTAATCAAATCGTATGATGATAGTCAGGTTAGGTACTTTTTTTCCTATCTTGGTTTTTTGTCCCTAAGGAGGGTTTTAGCCGAGACAGGTTTTAATGAGACTTAGCCTAGACTATAAACCAGTAAAGAATTTTTCATACTACACTGTATCTATCTTCATCTTTGCAAGTTATGCTCTAAAAACTGAGGCTCACCTTAGGGTAACAAGCTCATAGTCTAAAAACCAAGTTTAATACTTGGGGTAATGAGTCAATTTTTCTCCAAAGGAAGAGTCGCTTCGCCAAAAATATGCTCTAAAAACTTAGGCTCACCTCAGGGTAACGAGCTCATACTCTAAAAACCAAGTTCAGTACTCGGGGTAACGAGTTAATTTTTCTCCAAAGGAAGAGTTGCTTCGCCAAAAATATGCTATAAAAACTAAGGCTCACCTCAGGGTAATGAGCTCATACTCTAAAAACCAAGTCAATACTTGGGGTAACGAGTTAATTTTTCTCCACAGGAAGAGTCGCTTCGCCAAAAATATGCTCTAAAAACTGAGGCTCACCTCAGGGTAACGAGTTCATACTCTAAAAACCAAGTTCAATACTTGGGGTAACGAGTTAATTTTTCTCCAAAGGAAGAGTTGCTTCGCCAAAAATATGCTCTAAAAACTGAGGCTCACCTCAGGGTAACGAGCTCATACTCTAAAAACCAAGTCCAATACTTGGGGTAACGAGTTAATTTTTCTCCAAAGGAAGAGTTGCTTCGCCAAAAATATGCTCTAAAATCCAAGTTTAAGAACTTGGTAAAAATTATCGTTATTTTACAGAGTATGACCTCAGGATACCAAGCTCACTCCTAAAAAATCCAAGATTAAGAACTTGGTAAATATTTTTATTAACTTATTTTACAGAGTACGACCTCAGGATACCGAGCTCACACCTCAAAAATCCAAGTTTAAGAACTTGGTAAATATTTTCGTTAAGTTATTTTACAGAATACGACCTTAGGATACCGAGCTCACACCTAAAAAATCCAAGAACTTCGTGAAATTTTTGGATTATTTTGCTTAAGATACCAACCTCATACCTCTAGAAGATAAATCCAAGAATGAAGTTAATTTATTGAATTTTTTCGCTGAAGAATCACCTCAGGGTACCGAGCTAACACCTCATGGTTTCGTTACAGAACTTGGTAGTTATTTTAACTAAGTTATTCTACTAAAGTATGATCTCAGGATACCAGAGTTATAAACCACTCTTTGAAGTTTGCAAAATAAACTTTATTCAAGAATCATTACACCAGAAGCTTACCAACCACACACAAGATTGCACAAATGATAAGGATTACAAGTTTCCTATCACTACAAGAAATAAAAAGTAAAGAGTTGATGCTACCAAAGATGACTCTTGGATTACACCAGAAGACTACTTCCTATAACAAGCAGCAACTCTTGACGCCATCCCCTTCAAGGCCTAGGTGTCACAAGACTACGTTAGAGATCAGTTTCTGGAGAGTCTTCCACCACCCTTGGCAGGTTGCAATCTCCGAGTTGCGCCCAAGAATCTCTTCGGCAAACCCAAAAGCCAAAGAGGAAGATGCAAAGAAAACCAAGTCTAATACTAGGTTTCCTCACAAACTTGGCCTCCCATCTTTGGCATAAGAGGAAAAAATACCAAACTCCATGGAGGAGAATTTGGCATTGTTCCTCGTACCTTCAGTTAATCGGTCTGATCCAACTTCATCAAAAAGAAAGTTCCAATATTAATTAATCTATTGATCCGATATGTGCTGAAAATCGGATCAAACAGATTAACTAATATCAGAAAATCCTCCAATACTTCAGTTAGCTCGGACATGGAAAACACTTACGAAACTTAATTCTTTACGCTATGTATGGGGGTATGAGACCCCATTTATAGTACAGGAACAATGAAAGAGTAACGAGACGCTATAAATATGGAACAAATAACGGGAATAATAAAACTATTCCCTACGCATGGGAAATGACAAAGTCAACAACGGTGAAAGGCGATTAAAACGTGCAAATTCAAAATAACAGTTACGAGTTTATACACATCATGATAAAAATTTTACATAGCCAAAATAAAATGAAGAAAAACAGAAAAATCAGGTTGACTTGGGCTGCTCAAAAGTTATCTGCTCGGATCCATCAGCTCCTCCACCTTCCTTGTCAACTCCTACACCTTCAGCATCAACTCCCCCACCTTCAGCATCAAATCCTCCACCTTCAGCATTGGAAGCCTCATACCCGATCAGATCCTCGTTGTTTTTAGATGCTCCACCTCCTTCATCCAACACCATTTCCACCAAGGTATCGTTTATAACCTCCTTCAGCACATCACAACTTGAGGTATCCAGGTCGGGATATAGAGCTCTGATCTGCTCCAATGCTTCGGAAAACCCTTGATCATAAGTATTGATAGCACCGACCTCAATCCTATCCCGATCTGCTTCAACCTTCTTCTTAGCATCAAGTGCATCAGCTAACAACTTCTCAGCATTTTCCTTAGCAATCCTCTCAATACTAACTTCAGAGGTCAAGGTTTTCTTATCTTCTTTCAAGCTCTTATTTTCTTGAGATAAAAGAGCAACTCGACCCTCTAACCTTGCAATTCTGGCCTTCCTTTCTTTATAACCAACAAGTTTTTCTGCAAGTCATCAACAGATTTCAACAGCTCGGTATGCCGATCTGAACCCAAAGAAGCCTGCCTCTCCAGATACCGACCTAGAGTAGCCATTTTAACCCCTATGTGTTGAAGCATTAAATGAGCAGAGCGAGGTCCCTAAATATCTAGTCTCTTCACATCATTCCTTAGAAGAAGATTAGAATCAATTACATGGTGAACATCAAAACGGTTATCCCATAAGGAAGTGATGGTAGGACCTAACCCAGTAAAATCCTGGAAGACTTGAACACCTCCCTCCGTAGGCAAGTCCGGGCCTGTGTTCTTTTCAACCTCTAGACGTGGTCTGGATTCCCGAGGTCGTTTTCGGGAGACCTCCTTTAAGGACGATGAAGAGGGATCTTTCTCAGAAGATGTCACTTGAGGATTCGGTGGAAGATCTGAAACCTTAGAGCCTTGCCCGACTTCAGCTTTGGCCTTCTCAGCTCTTTGAGCCGCAAGTCTACGAGCCAAAGTCTTCTTGTCTAAAGCAGTAGCCATTTGTTTTGCAAAGACAAAAACAAGACATTAATACCCCATAATTCAGAATCAAGCAGAAAAATTATGCAAGTCAAACCAATATATCTTTTTAAATCAGCTGGTTTGTCCTCAAACTTAATCATAGAGGAACACTTCAACCCAGTAGCATCCTTTAGGAAAGTTATTTCAATAAGCTCCTCTGGGGTTAGGGAGGTCGGATCAAAAGAAAGAATTGCCCGAGGGCATGGAGACCAGTAAATAGGAAAAGTATAATTTTTGCTATCATCTAGGAAGAATTCATTTCCCTCATCACTAAAAAAGCAGAAGAAGTGATCCTTGAACAGTTTAAGAGAAGAGGTATATGCACGTATTATTTTTCGACCTGAGCGACTGTTAATGGGAATAAGACCCAAGGGACGAACGAACTTCACTTTAAAAAAATAGAAAAACTCGGGACAAGTCGGGGTAATTCCAAAGAAATCACACAGAATTTGAAAACCCTTCATGAAACCCCAATAATTAGGATGGAGCTGTGTAGGAGCGACATTGAGAACTCGAAGGAGGGAACACTCAAAATCAGTAAAGGGTACCCGAACTTTATATTGGCTGAACAATTTATCAAACACGTAGACTATATCGTATACCGAGTTATCTACACGTCTATGACAAATCCTGTCATGAGGAGCACACCAACTACAGTTTATAACCCCTTTGGTACTAGGTCGGGTGAAATCAACTCGGTTATGAAATTTCTGGAGGGACTCTTTGTCAATATATATCGAAGAAGTATCCATAACTTCTTCCTCCACCCACGGATAATTTTCAAAATCATACTCAGACTATTCCTTTCCTACTTCATCTATTTTCATAACGTAGCCCTCTAGTTCACCCTCTCCTAAACATTTCTTGATTTTCTTCGATCTCTTCCTTCGTTTAGAAACTACACCGGAACATTCCCATTCACCACCTGGAACTTCACCATCAACCGAACCAACTGGAATACAAAGGGAAGACCCATCAACAACAACCTCACTCTCTAAATCCTCACTGAAAGTATCACTCCCCGTACTATTAGAAGAACTAACCACATTCACAGATTCCTCCCTCACAGGTTCCTCAATACCCTCAGAACTTCTACTAGAAAACCCAGAATCTTCCCTAGAGACAGACATGGTGGATAAAGAGAAGATAAAAGGAAGTAGAGGAAGGTTGAAAGAAGAATGTACCTGGGAGAAGAAAGAAGGGAGCAAAGACGTAAGAAAGGCACAGGAATTTTGGAGTGTCTTTTTTATTGATTTACTCATTTTATATTTAATTAAAGTGTATGTATATATATGAGAATATAAGCGCCCATCGGGTGTGAGGATGGATCTTAAAGTAGCTAATCATGCGGATATAGGCTTGGGTACAAACATTTTTATCTTTATACATATAAAAGTAAGGTAGTGAAAGTGGACAATGAAATCTAAAGTGAGGGCACAATACTAAATTCCTTTAAGCAAAACTTCTAAAAATAGAAAGTATCTTTGACATTTTAAATGATTAATATTATGCAACACCATTAATTAACTATAGTAATTATATTAAAGTAAATATCACTATAAAAATAAAAAATTATGATAATAACAAATATAAATAATGATAATTTAAAGCATATTTAATAATTTTAAAAAAATAAAAAATGATAAGAAAATTTTAATATAAAAATAACTATAATTAAATAACTATAATTATAGTAATTATTTAATTAAAGTTATTTTTATATAAAAAAATTAATATTATTTAAAGCCCATTTTAATAATTTCAATATTAAAAAGGAAAGGTTTATAACATAAATAAAAACATAATATGAAATTTAAAATATAATAAAATAATTTCAAAAAGGAAAATTTATTTTAAAAAAATAAAAATATAATATGAAATTTGAAACATGCTCAAACACTTAAAAATTATTTAATCATTATCATAACAATAATTGTATTAATTATTTAATTATAGTTACCTTTATTATATCAAACATTGATATTAAAGCCAATTTTAACAAAAAATATTAAAAAAACTTATAACATAAATAAAAATATAATACAAAATTTATAACATATTAAAATCATTTAGAATATCATTTCAAAAAAATTAAAATTGTGATACAAAATTTGAAACATGCTCAAACACTTAAAAATGTACAACTTTTGTTATAATAATTATAGTAGATTATTATATCAAAATATCAAATATCAGTATTTTTATTTTGGTAAGCAAAATTCTTGATTAATAGGGAGTACAAGGGGTACTCCAACCCATGTACAATCAAATATCAGTATTAAAGGTCATTTTAATAGTTTAAATATATTAAAAAAAGGTTTATAAGATAAATAAAAATATACTATAAAATTTAAAATAATATTAAAAAATATTTTATAATTACATTAATAGTAATTATAATAATTATTTAATTAATATTATTTTGTGGGTTTCCTATTTTTGTTTAAAGGGTCTTTGTGACCTATGATCAAGAACAACGTTTCTTAGTTTTCATATTTTGTAAATGTCAAAGTCCCAACTAAATATTTGAAAAAAAAAAATTGTGACCGGTTATGACCATCTTCATTTGGTCTTCGAGCTAGTTTTTTTTTTTATTTTATTATTGACAGTGATAAATGAAAGGTTGAAAATGTTACACAATTTTTTTAATTGTTGACTTATCTTTGTATGTGTTGCAACAACTTAGTTGTTTTGCAAAATTTCACTTGATAGGAAAATTAAAATTTGATTTCGTTGTGGGTAACATTAGCTAGCAAAGTTTTTAAGTGGTTGATAAACTGAACAATGTCTATAACCCATAAAATTTTTGTTCTATTCAATTGTATTGTCAAATGTGGGCATATATAAATTTGCAAGAAAATTATTGGTGTTTAAATAGAAATATTATAGTTCGGTCTATTTGAATTTAAACCTTAAAATAAAATAATAAACGTTATGTCTGAAAGCAGTTCCAAGAATCTTAAAGTTTTATCCTATACAAGAAACATCTTGGAGCACTAGAAAAAAAAACTCTAAAAGGTCATTAATTCATGTTTTTTTACATCATGTATGTACTAGAGGCATTCCATAAGCAAGGAAAAAATCTCACTAAGGAGTCATTTCATAAGCATTAGAGATAACCGATTATATATTATATTGTATGATTTTTTTATAGATATGATAACAAATCAAATAAAATAAGATCATTTCAAATAAATAAAAGATATAAAAGACTATAAGATATAAGAGTGTGTTAGAAATAAACGATGTAATCATTTAATTTAACACTATTTGATAAATGACAATAGGAAATATTAATCATAAGTGAATCTCTTTGGAGAAAAATTCATTATGTATGAAAGGAGGTATGAGAGGGAAAGTTTCAAAAATTAGTCAATTTCATGGATATGTACAAAAAAATTAAATATGATTTCTATGGAAAAAGAGTTGGTAGAGAGTATGATTGAAAATGGTGGTGAGACATATTTTCAGTTAGATAAATGGGTTACGGGGAGCAATTATAGGACAAATAGTTATCAACCTTAAAAAATAGTTAGTTATTCCATTAAAAAATATAATATATAAAAAAATATTTGACAAACTATAAAAAAGAATAATAGTTCCTTTTTAAAAAAATGTACTTTTGAAACTTTTAGATGTTTAGATAATCATTTTTTTGGAAAATATTAATAAAATAAAATAATTTTAAAAGTTACTATAGTTTTTAACTTCTTCTATAAATATAATTTGTAAATAGGATTTAACGGATATACATAGAAAAAATAAAAAATGTACATGTTGGGGTGGAATAAAGGAAAAAAGGAAGTAAGCTTGAGTTTGTTGGGATATATTGTGTAAATGAAAAATGAGGCAGGAATAAGAATAAAATATGAATAGAGAAAAATAATCATTCACATTAATATGTAATTTTTAATTTTCTTATATATATATATATATGTATTATGAATTCTATTTATTAAAAAATTATTGTATATTTTTTTTTGTCAAATTATTATTGTGTATGTGTATGTCTAATACAACAAAAATGCCCCGTGCATGGCACGAGTACACGACTAGTTTTCTTGAAACATGGGTATGAAGACCCTATTCAAGTCTTTCCATTATGGTCCATTTGTAGTTATACCCAAATCATAAAAAACAAATTTCGGCATGCTTTTGAATAGTAATTAATGCAAGCTCAAAGAATATTACTATAGTAAAATTTAGACTATTCTTATAGTAATAGTTAATGCATATTTTAGGAGTATCTTTATAATTAGTTGTAAGCATGTGACACCCTTCTACCCCAAATAATAATACAATTATCAAATTGAATTATAATGAAAATTATAGTTAACACCGAGGTAAAAACGTTCACAAATCCTCTTTTAAATAAGTACTTAATCCAAATCCAATGTTATTTCCATAAAAGAGTAAAATCAATGTTTTCAAAAGCTAAATTATCAACAGAATAAAAACATAACTTGGCCATGTAAGACCCTTAGAAATAATCGTTCTAAATCTATACATATCAAAATAAAGAAATAAAGCTCCTAGACACTATGCCCCGATGTCACACATATTAGAGCGAGACACTGTCCCTTCAAAATTCAGCACATTGAGTGCCCTCTTCATCACCTAAGAAAACCACAGAAAGAGTACGGTGAGGAATGAGATACAGACATACACATGCAATACAGAAGGCTACCCTTATTCCCACCCATCACCATGCATATCATCATTCATCTCAATTCATATACTATTCATTTCACACATCAGGTTCATACAAATATAAATTCACACTTTCATACAATCTCAATTAAGGTATATTCTCACACCATGCACATGTACAACTTCTATCCTAAGAGTCATGATTTGGAACTCCGCACAATGGGTGCACCTCATCAATTCCCTCAGTTGTTACCAATGGTGGCCCTACCGGTAACACCAACCGATAGGTTGCACCCCCTCTTGGGCCTGTGCAAAGACACTCGCCCCCTCCCACCGTTACCCATTCACACCTTATGGGTCGGTGAGTCGCATAATAAAACACCCGATCTTGGTTCATGCATCGAATGTCCCTCATCATGGTCTCCACCCTTTCTTAGGGCATGCATCTCATGTATCACACCTCATATGCTCATGCTCAATGCATCAACGTCATTTTATACATTTCTCATACAACATCATCTACTTGATTCATTCCACATCATAACTTGAATAAAATACACATAGAACATCAATTTAAGATAATCACATAACAATACTTCATAACACAGTTAATGTACTTTATACATCCAATTCAATCTCATCAATTCCATAAAACTCTTCATATATTAGAAACATTCATCATATAAGTAAGTGATCATCACATTACATAAAGACAACACTCAAATATCAAGTTTGGACCTGGTAATCGATTACCAGAAGCAATTACCCCATTTTTGGGCCTGGTAATCGATTACCAGAGGACTTACCAGAGGACTGGTAGCCTGGTAATCGATTACAACATGCCTGTAATCGATTACCAGGGGCTCAATTTCACGTTTTTGCCCAGAAACACCTGGTAATTGATTACGGACCACTGTAATCGATTACCAGCGTCGCGATACGCGACTGCACCTGCGTTTTTGCCCCTTTTCAATCTTTTTCTTTAATCCTTACTCAAATCTTTATATTCCTAACTTATTTAAGCACGTTTTTACCGATTAAATTCACTAAAATCATCAATTATTCCTACGGATTACCATTAAATCAACAATCGATCAATTATGAAATCTCACCCCCAAATCCTAATTTGACACATTTTCGACAATCTCGCTTTCATCATTAAATCCATCAAGAACATAACATTAAGCATCAAACGGAACAAATTCTAAACATAAGACATATGATTCATGTTCAGATTTCAAAGATTAAAGATCCTAAAGGGACTTATGGTTGCCCTCACTACCCAAGCACTCCAGTACACACATATAGTTGCACCCCTTCCCCCGTACCTTAGAGATGGCGATCGAAAACGAATGGCAGAACTCCCTTGATGATCTACTCCGCGGCACCTTCTCCTTGTGGAGTCGCTTCTCTCCTCCCTAAGGTTTGGTTATCTGACGTTTGAAAAAGGATAGGGTGAAATAGATAACCATTCTCTTATTTAAATATCTAATTGGGATGGGCCTACTCCAACCCACCCCTCCCCTTTTTAATTAAATAACATTATTCATAATAAAAGATACTATTATTTCTTCATTTTATTTTATTTTATTTTATTTTAAAAATATTAGGATGTTACAATTGATATATATGTTTCTAAATTTGTAAATTGCAATAAATTTTCATCATTATATTTCATGACTAGTTTAGAACTTGTATTAATTGCTACTTTAGAACTTGTAAATTGAAATAAATTTCCATCATTATAGTTCATGACTAGTTTTTTATGTACACACAGATACAACCAAAGGTGCACATTTTCCTCTTTTGCACACCATAAATCTTTTTTTTTTTGTTACAGAAAGAATTTTTTGGTTACATCACACACCATAAATCTAAAAATAGGTTCTTTTATCAAAGAACAATAAATCAATACATAATCAAAGAGACACAGCATAGGCAAAAAAACACGATCTTACTTTTTATCCCTCCCTTATTTTGGAAAAAGTTCATATAGATGTTTTTTTATAACTAAAGATTAAGGTTAAACATATAATCAATGTTCAGGTTTAAGGCAGTGAAAGCTCAAATTCATTGGATAAATATCAATAAGAATTCAAACAAGTTAAGTAGATTGAACAATTAATAAGCTTAAAACCCTTTCCATCTAACACCATCCTATCATATGTTGGTGTTCACACTAAATCAACCCTAATATCAACTCTTCTTATGGATTTTGAATATCAAACATATCATTCTTAGTCTCCACCTATGATTAATTATTATGATGTGACAATTTCTTTATTGCCATTTTGGCTTCAAAAAGATTTTGTTATCCACTCTTTTTAATGTTAAACTCATTTTTTATCATCTTTCACTAAAGAAATATTACTTCCGGTCATATATATAAGAAACATTGGACTAAAAACATCAAGACCAAAGAAATACATCGGAATCTGTTAGTGGTAATTAATAGTGCCATGAATTTAATTATTTTTTCTAAAAAATACCCTTAGTATTAAATGAGTAAATAAGTGGATATCTCTTTAACTACTCACAATAAATTAAGGGCATATAAGGTATTTAACAATTAATGCAACTAAAAATAGTACTGTGTTTCTTATATATAGGACTGAAAATGTTTTCATTTTTGTTTCTCATATATAGGACTAGAGGTAGTAATAAATTAGATTTCATTCTGATGCAAAAGCTATATATATAAAAGTTAAATGGTCAAATATGTTTTTAGTTCCTGTAAAATTAAGTGAATTTAGAATTGATCCTCATAATTTAAAACCGGTGAGTTGAGACCCTTTTTTTAAATCACCCAAATCAACTCTCTATATTATAAATTTGAGACCTCACCTTGGAGAGTGAGGCACCCACTCACTCTACTCTCCCTCTCAATGATTTTTGATATTCTTTCTCTTTCTCTCATTGGATGGTGAATTTCACTCACTTGTGAGAGTGAGATTCTCCTTCTCAGTCATTAATACTAATTTCTCTCTTTCCTTATTTGAATTTTTTAATGCTAATGAATATATATCTTAAAATTTGAAATTTATTAAGATTCAAAATCTTATCCTATTACTTTCTGTTTCAATCTTTTTTTAATAAATAATTTTTTATTCTTATCTTTTTATTTTAATTTTTTATTATATCTTATTATCAAATAATAATATTTGCACCAAAAAAAATAATAATATAAATTTAATTTTAATAGTAAAATATAATATATTATTCGAATTTAAAATTGAAAAATTGTTCAAATTATTTTATTTTCATTTATTTATTATTAAAAACGTTAATTCATTATAAATTAATTTTTAATTAAATAAAAATATACATTTATCCGCGTATTACGCGGGTTAATGTACTAGTAAATCCAAGTCATCCCTTTCCCTGTGGACTAAAACCACATTTGATAAGAAATATTGGGGTGACAAAAAACACAAATGATAAGGACTAATTTGGGGTGGTTTAAAAAAAGGATTCACTCAATTGATTTTAAATTATGGGGACCAAACCCAAATTCGCTTAATTTTACAAGGACTAAAAACAAATTTTACAGAAAGTTGAATTTTTTGTGTTGTCGATGGTCTTAAAGGATAGATGGATGAATCAAATATTCGTTCTGTAAGATATTTAAATTCTCAATAAGCTAGACAAAGCACTTAGACATGGCAATAGGGAGGGACGAGTTTTGCTATTTTTGTCCCCGACCTTTTAAAAGTCAGGGCAAATTCAGGTTTAAGGAAAACGAGTATGAAATTGTGAGACACAATCTTGTCCCTTTTCGGGTTCAAGAAAACCCACAAGGATCTTACTCTAATATATTTTTAATTTTGTTCCTTTATTTTAAATAACTTAAATACGTATTTTTTAATAAATTATATATCTAATACATTCTAATTCAAATTATATAAAAAAATAGATATTGAGAATCTTAAAAAATAGGAAACTTAAGAGTTGTATCATATTTTAAGCTTGCTTTTATTATTAACTATTATTATAATTAAAATTATTTGATTCTTATACTGGTGCGGGTTCGGAGCCTGAGTACTTGCGCACACAAACTTGTCCCCACCCTTGTCAAAATCGGGTCGGATCGAGTTTTCCTTAAACCTAGTCAAAGCATATTTTCCCGTCAAAGTTGGGACGAAGGTTGATTGATACCCATAAATTCGGGTTTTATTGGCATGCCTAAAACAACTTATCAAGTGCAACATACAATCATTTGTTTGTACTTTCCCCATTTTCTTTATAAAATGTATTTCTTAGTTAAAAGCATGTTTAATTTTTTTAATATATATAATTAAGTAGTTCTTGTAGAAAAGGCTAAGACATAGAGAAAATAATTTTAGAGTATTTCTCATATCCAGAAAAAATTATATATATATATATATATATATATAGAGGAGGGTTATAATTACACCGGTGTAAGTTACACCAAGTATTACACCGCTAATAACTACAAATCGAATATGATTTTTAGTAATCCAACCGTTGAACTATGTTTGTTCATCAACATGATTATATGTGCCAAATTTCGTAAAATTTTGACACTAATAACTTGATAATCAAATGGTTGGATTTTTCATATATTTCAAATGTATATATGACGTTAATCTTGAGACATCTCAATGACATATCAAATAATTTTGGATTAATGTAAAATTTTATATGTATGATCTATATGATAGTAACTTTCAATCCAACGGTGGATTATTTAATACAATGGTCCGTTAAAAAATTATTCAACGGTGTAACACTTGGTGTAACTTACACCGGTGTAATTATAACCCTCCTCATATATATATATATATATATTATATAAAAGTGTTTTATTTTTACAACCTATACGGTCAAATCTTGCTATGGAGTAGTTGTAGCGTTTCTTTTTTGCACTTGCTCTAGAGTAATAAAATATTCTCGAGGTAACCATAGAAAAATTACAAATTAAAATAACATTCAATTTTCTATTTTTTTTAAAAAAAAATTGGTATTTTTCTGGTTAAGATAATGTCTATTGGGTTAGATGTTGACAAAAGAATCCTGCTTATTACTAAATTGGAGATTAACAAATTATGACTTGACAACAGATACATACAACTTATTTTTGGTGTTAATACATATGTACAGTTGTACCAACAAACTTGAAAGTAACGTTAATGTACCACATCCCGAAATATCTTGCTATTAACAATCATAACAACTATCATATAAGGTTTCAAAGATCAGTATCATTGGACAATTCATTTTTGTTTTACAATGGGATTGAGAGATGATGGTGACACAAATTTGCCAAGGCCTTTGGCATTTTCCCACCTCATTTACCAATCTAATAGCAATTAGTTGAACCTTGATCACAATTCAATTTCAAATCGGTCTTACATTTCTATTTTCTTCTCCGTAAACCGAAGGTAGTCATCATGGATAGCAGAGGCAGCAACCAAAGTCAATCTTGTGGTTTTGTATTACACAGCATCAAAGGTCGATGGTTCTCTCTTTATGCGGCATTTTTAATCACGGCAGGAAGTGGAACGGTATACTTATTTGGGACCTATTCCACAGAGATAATTGTTAGCATGGGATATGATCAATCTGAACTCAGGAAATTAACCTTCTATAAAGACTTTGGTTCAAACTTTGCTGTGCTTAATGGCCTTCTTGCGGAGATAGCCCCATCATGGCTTCTCTTCCTTCTCAGTGCTGGTATGAATTTTTGGGGCTACTTCATGATATGGTTGGCCGTTACCAAGAAGATAGCCAAGCCTGAGATATGGCAAATGTGCTTCTTCATCTTTATAGGAGCCAACGCCCCAAACTTTTCAGACACACGAGCTATTGTCACAAGCGTTAGAAATTTCCCTGAGAGCAGAGGTGTTGTATTGGGCCTTTTAAAGAGTTATATTGGACTGAGTGGACCCATCGTCAGCCTATTGCATTGGGCCTTGTATGGAAAAGATCTCAAATCTCTAATCTTATTCATTGCATGGTTCCCTGCTTTCTTAGATATTGTGTTCATGTTCACATTTCAAGAAAAGAAGTTCACTAGGCAACCTCAAGAGATGAGGGTCTTCTATCATTACCTTTACGTATCAATTGCCATGGCAGTGTTTGTCATGGTTATGACCATTTCTGAAAGGCACGTTAAATTCTCTTCAACGAGCTATGTAGGAAGCGCTATGGTAGTCTTTGTATTCCTTTTCATCCTCCCTCTCTTAATCTCCCTTAGAGAAGAACATTTTGATTGGACCATAAACAATTCTTATTCCAAGACTAACAATAACATTGAGATTTCACGAGGAATTCAGTCCAAAGAGAATGGCTATGTAGGTGAAAGTAGAATCTCATCCTTCTTCAATAACATATGGAACAAACCAGGGAGAGGGGGAGACCACACTGTCTTACAAGCAATCTTAAGCACTGATATGATGTATTTATTTTTTACAACTGCTTGTGGATTAGGGGCAGGTTTGACCGCTATAAATAACTTGAAACAAATTGGTGAAGCACTAGGATACCCCACAGAAACCATACAAGCATTTGCATCTCTTGTGAACATATGGAATTATGTAGGTAGAGTATACTCTGGTTTTGTATCTGAGTATTTGTTACGCAAATACAAAATCCCTCGTCCAGCCATGTTAACTTTCATGTTAGCCTTATCGAGCGTGGGGTACATCCTTATTGCATTTCCATTTCGCGGTTCCATCTATTTGGCATGTGTCATCATTGGGTTCTCATACGGTTCACAGTTGCCATTAGTAAATGCAATCATTTCTGAGTTGTTTGGGCTCAAGCACTACTCGACCTTGTTCAATTGTGGGCAGTTTGCGAGCCCTCTAGGTGCATATATCTTGAATGCCAAGATTGTTCAACCTAATTACCAAAGGATGGCGGAGAGTTTGATAATGGATGAAACTAGTGTGGACAATTTGATATGCTCAGGGGAGGTATGCTTCAAAGATTCTTTCACAGTTTTAGCATCTGTTGCAATCCTTGGAGGTTTTATTTCTCAAATTTTGATGGAAAGAACAAGGAAATTTTATGAGGGAGACATATATAAAAGGTTTAGAGATCCTCCACAGAATTCTGCGGAGGAACAAACATCCCCTACTCGAGAAACTTCATAAGAGGTTATAGGCATATAGATGTTGAGAAACAATTTGAGGCGAATCATCTAGCTTCTTTTCCTCACATTTAGATATCTTTTAAGAAAAAGAATATCCACTAATTTGCACATACTTTTTGATATTTTATTTATGTTGTACATTATTTTTTCCTTATATATATATATATATATATATATTGGAGTTTGATTGAATATGTATTTAAAAATATCTCATTTATTAAAAATAAAATTAATATTTGTGGGATTTACTATAAAGAAATTCATAGCTAATCCCTAGCAACCAAAGTTAGCTACGAAATAACTATATATTTGTTATAAAAAAATGGTGGTAACAAGAAATGAGTCAAAATTAGCCATATCATATTATAGTACCTAATTTGTAGCAAATTTTGGAAACTTCATAGCGAATATGTAACAAGTTGACAGTAATTTTATCGCTCAAGTTTCTAATTTTGTAGCTATATAGTTAGGATACTGTCATAACTATTTTATTGTTGAGCTATAGTAAACCTTTTTTTAAGTAATTCCATTCCTAGCTAAAGCATAAGTTGATATCTTACCACTTTCCTAGTCAGTTCGT
Organism: Sesbania bispinosa; assembly: GCA_026901365.1. Classification (NCBI taxonomy): domain Eukaryota; kingdom Viridiplantae; phylum Streptophyta; class Magnoliopsida; order Fabales; family Fabaceae; genus Sesbania; species Sesbania bispinosa. The sequence continues at coordinate 77,341 of QLOH01001076.1, read as the reverse complement.
AGCTAATTCATAGTGATTGCCTGATTGTGTAATACTATACAATGCTTTCGGAAGCTATTCAGAGGGTGATTTATAGTTAATTGCTTACTACAATTCATACATTTGTATCATAGCTAATCGAGTTTAATATCCACATAAAAGCTAGTTGAGTTTAATGTTACCAAATACAAATTTTAATCAAAATAAATAAACTAAATCCAAATAGGAATGAAGGAAAACTTATCTTAATATAACCATAAGGGTAAAATATGTTTTTGGTGCCTGTAAAATTAGCAAGTTTTGCTTCTAGTCCGTATAAATTTTTTTTTGTGTTAAAGCGTCCTCCAAAAATATTTTTTTTTGCAATTAGTCCCTCCTCTCAAATGGCGTGTGTCAAATGCTTCCTAGTTGTCAATTATTGTATTTCTGGCGGTTTAAAACCGCTAGAAATTATGTTAGACTGCCACAACCCCATCATTTCCCCTCCTTCTCCCCCACCCCTGTAACTCATCACCTTCTCCCCCACTCCCTCTTCTCCCCTCCAACAATAAAGCACCCACTACCCATAAAACCAAGATACGAATCATCTTCCTCTACAGCTTCCTTTTTTCTTCCATATATAGTAGCATGGTTTTACTCCTTTTATGTACGTGTTAAGTTCTGCCCAAGTGCAAAACTCAGGCCTTGGTAATCTTAAATCCCAAACCCACGCACGTAATTTTGCCATAGCCCACAACACCGCCCAAATAATTGCTAACCTAACTACTCGATCAACTATTGCTGTTATTTCTCCATCGATCATATTTTGTTTGGTATAAAATAGAATAACCTTGAGTTGGATTGGAATCTTCCTATATAAAAAATTTTTAAATTAAAATGCTCCCTGTGATGAAGACTTCCTAGAAACAAAGTAAGTCAAAAAAGTATATATTTAAAATGAAACCGAGAGAAAAACAATAGGAGCATATAGAGATTACAGACAGACAGAAAGCGAAGAGACATTTGAGAAGGGAAAAGATGACAAGATCAAGGTATTGTTACAAGGAAGTGGCTCCATTTTCTACATTGGTAATAGTACAGTTTACTGAGGTTTACGTCAACATTCTATTCAAGAAAGCTACTATGAAGGGGTTGAGCTACTATGTTTTCATCCTCTATTCACTTGCTCTCTCCACTCTTATTCTGCTTCTCCCTTTTCCCTTCATCTTCCTCATGTACTGCCACATCTAAACTTAATTAATCTCATCCAAATCAATTTTCTTTTCTTCTTATGCACAAAATTATTGTCACATATTTATTATGTATTACATCAGGTCAATTGGACTTCCTTCATTAAATTTGTTGATTCTTTGCAAAGTTTTCTTCCTGGGGTTGCTTACGTAAGTTTTCTTCCTGCAAATTATGTGGTGCTTCAGACTCAGAGAGGCGCACGATGAGTCAGAGTTACAGGGTGTGGAGGAGAAGAGGGAGGGGAAAATGATGGGAGGTTTTATGGGTAGTGGATGCTTTATTGTTAGAGGGGAGAAGAGGGTGGGGGAGAAAGAGGGAATGGGGGAGAAGGAAGGGAAATGATGGAGTGGTGGCGGTCTAACATAATTTCTGGCGGTTTTAAACCGCCACAAATACAATAATTGACAACAAGGAGAGAGAAAATATGTCACATCAGCATTTGACACACGCCATTTGAGAGGAGGGACTAATTGCAAAAAAAAATTGGGAGGACGCTTAGGCAACGGTCTATTAGCTTAGGCTATGATTTTTAACCGTTGCCTAAAATAAATGAATAAACCACATGAAAAATATAAATTCTTAAAATGGCCAAGGTAGAATTCAAACGCAACTCCTCATCTTTAAACACTAAGTTCTATCCACTAAGCTAACACATATATTTGTTATATAAATTGCCAATTTTTATATATATATATATATCATATGAACCACAAATTTTAAAATAAACTTATAAAATCTCTTATTTTAAAATCAAAGATATAATTTTTTATGTTAAGGTCATTGATTTGACAAATAAAATTTTAGTAAAACAAAAATTTGAAAAAACTTAAATATGTTGCCTATTCTATGTTTTGGCAACAATTTAATAACCGTTGAATAGGAAAAATCACCATAATTTAAAAAATGTTTCCTATTTTATGTTATGACAACGGTTTTAAAACCGTTAACTAAGAAAGATCTACAAAATTAAATAATTGATGCCTAATTCATGTTTTGGCTACGGTTTTCAACAGTTGTCAAGAAAAATGTTGCCTAAAATATGACTTCAACTTGAAAACCGTTTCCAAAATATAAATGAGGTCTACAGGTGTAAAATCGTTGCCTATTTTATGTTTCAACAACGGTTTCTTAAATATTGTCTAAAAAAGTGTTGCCTAAAACCTAAAATGTTGTAGCGGTTAGAGATTTAGAGATCAAATTGCATGATTATTGATGAACAATGTTCATATTTGGGGAGGGAAATCTTTTTAATAGCTATGTAGGGTGTGGACATGGAGGCCACATGTCATTTAACATGATATATAGGCACTTAATAGAGAGGATGGAGACACATAACCGAAGAAACAAACGTGGTGGATGGGAGAAAATTTTGGGACTACTTATTTGATAAAATTTGTTTAAGAACTAATTAATTAGGATAGAGATGACAATATCAGAGACGAAATTGAGGATTTATTTGATTAAAAATTATAAGATTTTCTTGATATATTTGATGCATGCATTTAACAGCCATAGGCGCATGACTAAAGTCCAAACCTTTCAGTTATTTGTTTATCATATTTAATTATGTCCATTGAAGGGTGCTTTAATTTTCCTTAATATTTTTTTTCTTTTTTAACCTTGTTGATTGTTTTGATTGGATAAATGGAGAAGAAAAGGCAAGGCAATCCCCTAAAGCTAGCAACCGTAACGATGCAATATAAATAGAAGACGATGCATAAGGTATAAATTAATGTAAATTCTAGCTAGGACATTTTTTTTAATTTTCATTTTATATTTTTTGGAATGTTGTATTATTTTCTTGTTTAACCAAGTTATGGATATTTTTCAATTATTTGCCTTGTAAATTCTAGCTATTGATATGTTTTTACCCAAAATTGTTAATTCAAATCTAAATCCCATTGAACACATTCTTAAACTTAGATATAAGGAGCGTATGACGTGAAACTAGATAAGGATTTTAACTAATGCGGATCCTGTAAATATATTCTCATGATTCCAAAAAAATCTAGAAAAGAAAAATTGTAATGTGATAAATTCCTGAATTGGGTACTTGGTGCATGTGTGAGGAAACATTGTGCAATGTTCAAAACACGTGAGCGAAAACCTCTAGAAAATTTGTTTGAAATAGAGGATGTTAAATATCATGTCATTCAATCAAGATTCATCCTGGTTAATTAGCTCTAGAGCTGTAAAAGATGAAGAGTTAAGTATGCTTTAAAGAAATGAAAGCTTTAATATCTTCATTGCAATATAATTAGAAGGCCCAGTCTTACAAGGATATTGGATCGAGTAAGCCAAATTAGGTGACTGGAACAATTTGAACCATTTTTCACGTGCCCATTTGTTCTTTTTTTTTCATTTGTCAGTTTTATACCATGTGGGTTTCTGTCTTATCCTTTATCAAGTTATTTCATTACTTTTTTAAATTAAACTAACATGTTAATGAAGGTGTTGTCCTTGGGGGGAATAGATGGGGATGTTAGGGATCATGAAGGTGTTGTCTTTGGGCCCGCGACATGGCAAATCACTTGTGGACTTGAGGTTAGATTGGTTGAAGCAATGGGGATGCGAGCAGGCTTGCGATTTGCTTTGGAGATGGGATTCTTGGTCTTGGAAGCAGAGTCTGATTGTCAAGTATCGATCGAGTCAATTAATAGAAACTTGAATGGCTCCTCCTCTTTTGACTTGATTACGGTTGTTAGCTAAGTTTGCAAGTAATCACCCTAACTTAGTTTGGGTTGAAGATGAACCTAAATGTACAGTATTTCTCTACAGGTAGCTCTGGATGTTCCCCAGAATCTACCCTTTTAATGTAAAAAAAAATACATGTTAATAATCATTACGTATATAATAAATTAATACACATGTTTTTTAGTGTGACTTGATCTCTCAATCTTTTATTTTCCAGTGATACACTTTATTTTTAAATTTAAATTCTTTTGAATTATCTATACATGTCTTTTTTATAAAGTTAAATACCTTTTATTTTATCTTAACTCATTATACATGTTCTCAAAAAGTTAAATGCTTTTATTTTAGATATTTTTATTAATCTAATTTCTATATTTTACATAAACTCAATAATACACGTGCACATATACAAAATTTTTGCTAATAAGTTTTAATTTTTATTGTCTGGCCTACCTTGCCGCAACAATCTTATCTAAACTATTTAGATTAATAAGTTCATCTTTTTTTTTGGGGGGGAATAATTTGTGCATCTATTTTTTTTTTGGGCAAATAATATGTGCATCTTTTTTTTTGGACAATAATAGTATGTTTTTTTTTGTCAAAGACAATAATATATTATATATAGTATGTGAATCTATGGATCTGGATTAGGTTACGTATGGGTTATTTGGGCTATTTTCTAGACTACATGGGCCATTTGGACTGAGAATTTTCCAATTAGGGATGATACGTGGGCCTTTCACAATTTTCACTTTTAAGCAGTCTTTGGATTTTGCTGAATCAGCATCCCAGGAAACAAAAGAACAAAGGAAAGACTATGATGAAGGTCCAATTACATCTCTCCAGCTAAGCCCATATAATTTTGATCTTAGGGGCCACGGTAAAATAATTGCTTAAGGTTTTGGATTAACTCGTTGGACCCAATTTTTTTACGAAAAGAAAAAGACAGGAAAATTAAATTAAAGAAAATGACACAAGAAATTGTTTTTCAGCTTTTAAAACGGTCTTAAAGGCATGTGAACTTTTTCTTGACAAGTGATTTGTGACCAAATACCAAATTGTGCAACCATGTGACACGAGACTCATAGTCAAAACCACAATTCTTATGTGCAGTGAGTAGCTTAACACCACCCATGTTCTTCCGTGAACTAAAAATGCCTTAGTGAGAAACCGTGTGGGACCTTCTACTTTATTCCAAATATGATGCCTCATATTGAACAGTGATAATCCTTTCTTTTAGGTGCTTGTTTAGACAATGATGCACATTCTATTACTTCAATCTTAGATAGATTCGTTTGCTTAGGCCCTTAATATCCCTGTCTTTGTGATCGACAACTCTCTCTATAATAATAATCATAATCATATTTCACCTGGATTTTCATTCATCTTTCCTTTTCCTCTCTTTTTTCTATTTCTTCCAAAATATATTAATACAATTTGAGTCTCGTGAAGTGAGCTTAGTATATTGTCTGCACATATCTCAATGCACAAAAAACATCCCATTTAGATTTTGGGGGAATTTTGTTGTTGTAGTGTTAAAATCAGAAGATTTGGACACGAGGCAGTATCTAAGCAACTATGACTGCTAATCAAAATTCCTCACATGCGATGCTATGTACCCGGTGGGAGCAATGCGACAAATGTGACGTTGTTTATCACACTTTGGCGCCCAAAAACCATATCCATCCACGGATTTTGTTTCCCTTCCTAAGCGAAAAAAATGTGTATATTTATATTTTGGATTTTGGATTTTAAATCACATCACTTTTTTTTTACACACAAGCATACTTGAATCTAGAATATCCTATAAAATATTCAAACCTTTATCATCAAGCCGATTCTAATGAGTAATGTATCACATTTGCTTACTAGGTTGTGATTTACAATTTTTTTTCAATAATTGAAAATTTTCATCAATTCAAGTTAAATTAAATTATACCAATAAGGTTGGTTCAAGTGGTACATGCTTGATTCCCGTTAAGTAAGGTTTCAGGTTCGAGTCTTGTGAATGAAAAAAATTCGATGGAGAGCTAGCCCCGCCATGACGTGGATGTTCCCGGGTCGAACAAGGATTGTCTCCCATGGAGGATACATGTAGTTAAAACCAAAAAAAGTTAAATTAAATTATAAATATACTAAAATAAATCACTTTTTCTATTTTTTTTCTTCACACGGCTCGTCATAAACTACTTGGGCTACAAGACATCGTTTTAACAATTATAGACGACTATATATGATTATAATTACGTGCAAAATTTCTTTTTTTCTTCTCATTTTATTATTTGAAAATATCATTAAATTACTATGCAATTTGCTTTTTTACATAATAAGTATAAGTTATCACTTTTTGAAAGTGGAACATCTTCTTTGCATGCTCTCTTCCTCATATATATATTCATATATTTTCCTTATTTCAAGATATGTCTTTAAATTCTGACATCAAACTAAATTAATATTTTTAATATAATTTTTTCAATTAAAAAAAATCTTTTTCATTAATCAAATTTCAATTTGTTTTGCACAACATTAGAAATAATGATATATTTTTAAATTATCATTAAAATAATATTCTATTAAATAAATAAATTATTGAAACTTTTTAAAATTGATTATTTCAAGTACTTATAAAATATTTTTTTTATAATATAATTTTTATATTGATTAAATAAATTTTTTAAAAATAATTTATATTTTCTATATCTTATTTATGTTTATGAATATTTTTAGAATTTACAAAATACTTGTTCATTTTTTAACAAATAAAATTGAATTCCAATTGGATTTTGAATTTAAAACATTGAAATTCTAAAAAAAGAATTCGTTTAATACTCTGTACTAATAACAGATAAAATGTTTATAATCTAAAGTGTATAACCTTACCCTCATTAGTCATTACATATATATGCGTATAGCTTCAGTTAACTATAAATTACATGGGTATTGGGATCTTTAAAAGATAGTCTTGTTAAGTCATTGTTCAAGTAGAGTTGTTGCCTTATAAGGGGTCTAAACTATAGGTCGTAAGCTATGTAACAAAGCTTTTACTTACTACGTACTAGTAAAATTTCCATGCATTTTGATAAAAATAACTTATTATTAATAAAAAATTGAAAAATATAAAAATTTAAAATTTGTAGCTTTATAATATTATCTTATTATATCTAATATTAATCAATTAAAAAATTGAGTATTAATTAAAGATTAAGAAAAGTAAATGTCACTTTCTATTGAGTAAAAAATATTAAAGAAGGAAAAATTATTAATTTTATATGAAGAGAAATAGTAGCAACACAGTCTTTTTTTATATAAAATTTTTTATTATTAAATGAAATTCATATGGGTTCAATAAATTATGCAAGTTCCACTTTTTTTTGTACGGTGAGTGCCCTAATGAAAAAAATGTGCTTATGTAATACATATTACTTCCGCTATAATATTGATATCAAGTTTTGTATAATTATTTTTTATTTTTATAATTGAAGTATAAAATATTAATCACACTAAAAGTTTAGAGTTTAGAGCTTAGTATTGAGTTTTTAGTATTTTAAAAGCATAAAAAAATTTTCTTATTCTAATATTCTTAATTAGCTAGGTGATTAATTAAGAAATTAATAAATTAATAAATAAAAATATTTTTATTAAAAATCATAATATCACTTACATTTATAATATTAAAGGTTATATATTCAATAAAAACTTTTTATTTTTAGTATATTAACTAGTATATTCTAAAAACACCTTTTCATATCTTTTTATTTAATGGAACATACTCTCTAATTAATGAGATCCATATCAATTCCACTAAATGATAAACACTATAATGAAAGAATATTAAGGAGCATGTATTGCTAACAACTTATATAACATTACGTACCCTGATATAAAAACTTAAAATACATATACCATAAAATAAGAAAAATGCGGGGTTATATGTATTTTAAAAAATAAAGACTAAATTAGATTTATTATACGTGAGTAAATTAAATTATGCTACAATTAAATTCGTAATTCAAATTTGAAATTTATGATAATGTAATGAATTTAATATCAGCTTTAGTTAAATGGGTCCCTAACTTTTGTATTAACGACCGCTTGGGATTCCAAAGATCTCTAAATCATGATATGATTGGAGATGGAATTGACGACCCACCTAAAGACTTCAATAAAAAGGGTTGGCTCTAAGCGACCCATTTTTCTAATTAATTATTTTTTTTGTTCTTGTAAATGCTTTGAGTTATTGGAGCCCACACGGTTTAAAAAAAGTTGTCATCCATGATTCTCTAGGGTTCCTCCCGACAAGTGTTACCCGTTAGGACCCCACTCACGGTGGACTTAACCATTTCTCTTTCTATGGATTAATATTAATCTCTGCCTACTTAATCAAAGGTATATTCCTTCTTTGATATAATTCTAAGCTTATGTAAATAATCACTTGTTTGTTTATTTCTTGCAAACCCCTGTGAATCAATTTGATTTAATTTAAGTTTTAAATAATTCAATTTGCAAATGCAATTTGTTCTTCTCATCACATGTCTACAATTGCCCACATACGTACGTACATTATTTAAGTTTGATTGTAAAGTTTATTATATGTGTCAAACGTACTTGAAAGTAACGTGTGGTGTTTTGTAGTTGATCTAATTTGAAGTGGAGACCAACTACTAATTTTGAACTCAAAATATTTATTTTGTACTTAATTGTTAAAGATTTGTTTTTATGCTAATTGAAGATACGAAAAATAATATAGAGGATTTGCATTACATGTTGAGCACGTAGTTTTGTTTGCAGGCTTAAAGTGAAGTTGATGGTCACTTCAATGTTATTAGAGGATCCATTTGCAATATATATTATCGTTGAGATTTGGTTTGAGACATGACCATCCAATTGCCTAGCTAGCTAATTAAATTTTGGGTTATATATATATATATATATGTTATCGTGCATGTATGAGACTTAATTAAAAGTGGACGAGTCAAAAAAGGGTAGAATGTGACTTTATCCGTGAACCCCTTTGATTACTATAGACGAGAGACTAACTGCCCCAAAAGAAATTCGTTACTTCTTTTTCTGTATAATCTTTGTTTTCTCTTACGAGACATTGTAATTAACTTTGGGATTACTTAAATGTATAGCACGCGGAATCATTCTTCAGCTACTAAACATGCACCTCCGTTAAGTATTACTGGTATCTTTTCCTTTCTTTTGTTATCAACACTAATTATTAAAGTGATTCCATTTGTATCCTTAATTAAACTTAAGCATAGACGCAAATCTGTTCTTAACAAAAGAAATAAATAAAACCACAAAATTTGCGACTACTCTAAAATTCAATATATTAATAGTTTTATATGCAAGTAATTTTATTTTTATATATTACGTATTATAAGAAAATAAAAATCACAAAAATCTTTAAACTCAAGAGATAAATAATTAAAAGAGATATATCACATATATCTGCTTGACGAGCAATTTTTCTGGCTATAATAATATTGGGGAAAGCCATGAGCAAATTAATTAAGTAACGCAATAATCATCAAGATAAAAATGTGTGCTTCTAAGCTCTATATATATATACACTTTCGAATACATTTGTTTTAAGTATTAACCATTAACTGAAGAAGGTTTGCACTTTAGTCCCTTTCTTTTTCTTCCCCTCGTGATGATCACTTTCTACTTTTCCGTCTCTAACTCTCAGAAGCACCCTCATGGGTGCTTTAATTTTACTTCATCTACCCAAGTTAAGGTATCAATAAAATTTACAGTCATTTTGCTTTTAAGGAGGTTTCTTCAGTACCTTTATGTTTTATTCCCTGGTACTTTCTAGTAATTAGTGAAAATTTTCACTCATTTAATTTGAAATATATATAAAAATATAAATACAAATGAAATATATTTCAAGTAAAATTGACTAAATATTAGCTACAAGTTATCAAGGATACTAGTATCCTCTATAAAAAGAAAAGATACTAAAATGATTAAGAGATTTGTTTGATACCTTTTATTTTTGAGACACTAGTACATTTAGTAATGAATGGATGTCATTTAGCCACGTATTTCACTTAATTAAAATATTAAAAAAATATTTTTTTTATTATATATTGTACGCTTTTGTTTGTTACGGAAGAGAGTCCGAAGAGAGAGATGGCTGAGAGAGAAATGGGGTATTAATATGCAAACGACAGGGAGAGAGATGGTGAAAACAAGTGGGGCCCGCATGCGATAGATCTCTTCTCCTTTTGCGGAGAAATGAGACGGACAGGAAGCTTTTTGAGTTTTCTAAAATTGTCCCCAATCTTTCCAATTTAATCCAAGTCACACTGTTCATATAAAAGCCACCAACAAGGATATTATGGTCCATTTAAATAATTATCACTTTCTCTCTTCTCTTTTTTTCTTCACCTTTTTCTAACCAAACAACTTATAAATCTCTCCTATTTCTCATTACTTTCTCTCTTCTCTATTTTTCTCTTTTCTATTTCTCTCATTTAACTAAACATAGGGGTAGTAAGTTGGTGAGATAGCTAGGGATATGTAATTAAATATTAATAATCATTAACACTATGTTTGGTTTAAATAGAAAAATAGGGAAGAGAGAAATGGAGAAGAAAGATATAGGGAAGAGAGAAATAGTAGAGAAATTAAATAGAATTTGAGATTATTGTTTGGTATGAGAGAAATAAGGGAGAGATGGAATAGATCATTAAATTTGATAATTGTTTGGTTGTGTAGAAATGAAGGAGAGAGAGATTTGTAGAAAATTAAAAATACATAACTACCCTTCATATTTGGCAAAACATTATACATATACAACATATTGAGATGGGTTCATTTGTCTTTTCACACATCTACCCTCAGCTCTCCCCTAATTCTCTGCAGTAGTGAGAAGAGAAAAAAGCTTCATGGGACCCACGTTCTGTACTCAAAATATCAGCTCAATCTCTCTCGCTCCCCCTTCTGTATCAAACACGGTGATGGTAAGACTTTCTCAACCGTATCTCTCTCCCTCTCAACTCTCTCTTCTCAATCTCATTTCGGCAACCCTCCACAGAAAGGGAGGACATCCTGTATTTATATTTTTAAATTATTCACGTTTCTCTCAGACGTTTATTTAGTACCTTTTTTTTTGTGATAGTGTTAATACCATTAACCCTATAAACCCTAAAAAATCACATATTCCATGATTAAATATTTGCCGCAAATCACTGAGAGTCCTGGTAATAAGGGTGCAGTAATTGAACCAAAAAAAAAGTTGACATCTCTTAATTTTCTTATAAAATGCACCCAATGTTATCCATAATTAAGCAATAAAATAAAAGATACATGTATAAAAAAAATAAAGTAAAGAAAAAAGATCCGAAAGTATCTAAAGTTTCAACTATATGTTTCCTTCTTTTTTTTCTTCCTTAATAGAAACAAAATAACTGACATATGGAGATGGAGTAAATGTCACTCCTAAGACATTGATTCCAAAACATAGAATTATATATCCACTTCTCACGTGTTTATGTCTTTGCAATGAATTTCTTATCCATGCCCTCAACAACATGAACGTTACCATATTTGGCCGACAAAGTACTACTAACAATATCTCAATTTGCAACCTAAATGGGGAAACTCTGATCGTATTTTCCCTTTTTTGATTCCCATATTTGAAAGCATGTTGGAATACCTTGTAGGCTTATCAAGGGTTCAAACTCATTCATTCTCATAACTTCCATTACAATTATGCACTCCAATTTGCCAACCACATCATACCTTATGTGCGTGTTTGGTTTAGCGTTGAAACATGATAAACTCACGTTTTTAACGTTACAAATAGTTGTATTGAGAGATCCAAACATAAGTTTGACCACTTCTCAACACCAAATCAAACATGTACAACCTTTAATTTGCTTCAACTTATAGTAATAACTAGTATATGGTCACTCACCACAAATTAACGATAACGTGGGACCAAGTTGAATCGGTCCCACTCCCACCAAGGTAATATTGTGAAGCTGAAATTATATACTCATTAGTGTATTAAAATATTCATAGTGTAGAATGGACAATTGTTTTAGTAAAGGAGATGATGGGGTATAATGTTCTCCCTTTTTTCTTATGTGGGGTTGACTTAATTTCCCAAATATTTATTCTGCATACTACGAAGATCAACTAGGTGAGGTCTCAATTTTAAATGGACCATGGCTTTAATTAGGCCTCTTGGTTATTTGATTGATTAATATATAATCATAATTGCTAGTACCATGCTATGTCTATCACTATTTTAAATTATGGCTTCATTACATGCTTAAGACATATACAATTATATGAGTTTGAAAATAGTCACTGCAATAGTGCAATGCCACTTTGCTCATTTTTTAAGAGCAAATTATTGAGTATGCTAACTACTAACTAACTAGTCGATGGTTATGAAATAATTAATTAGGAAACATTGATTGTGGATACGAAATTATATACTTGATACAAGTAGGAAAATGGCCTAGCTCCTTGCACGCTTCCTAAGATGTATGATAACATATTCCACACACTAATTTTAATCAATGCCATATATAAATTATAAGGCCCCGTAGTGGAGAGCACAAAGGCCAAAAGTTCCTCAAATTCTTTAACTCTACAAGTGGACAACATATCAACGCCATCTTGTACTATTTCTATTAATATTATATATTCACATTAATATTCAATTGTAAGAAAAAAAAGTGAAATAACCAATCTCACTATTCACCAATGAGAGTATCATAACCAAAGTCATAAAAAACACATAAGTAGGGTTTCGAGGTCCTTCTTGTCTGGCATCTTCCCTATTCACAAATTAAGGTGTCCTTCCGCTATCACCAACGCCTCTAATGCTTCAATTTGCCGCTTCCTAAACATTAATTGGTACACTTGAGCATGTAGCTAATTAATTAAGCTAGGTAATTAATTTTGAGAAAGGTAATTAAAAACCAAAGAGATTATATAGTAATAATAATCAAAAACCAAGACAGGACATAAATTAAGATGCGGCGCCCCATTTTACTCCATTTGGGTTTGGGCTTTGTATTATCGATTTGGATTTACCCTTTTCTTTCTTGAAAGTAGAAAACAATTATAAGATTTTTCCATTAAATTATATTTATATACATGTATAGTATTTACTATACTATTTAGTAGGGAACCCTATATGATAAATTGATAACATATCAATGAATTAACTAATATACCCTCCTCATCATATGTTTAACGGCCATCACTCATTGTAAATCATTAAACATTTGCTTGTCTTCAAGGTTGAAACCGTACACGTGTCCTGTCCTACCGAGGATAGATCTATCTATTCTATTTATTTATTATTAATTAAAATGTAGCTAGTAGCTATAGGTTACCTTAGCTAACTTAATCAAAATGTTATTAATGTTCCTACAAACTTGAGCATTAGGGTCTTGATTAAGTCAAATGGAACCCTCCTTGATTCTTTCGAGTAGGACTTTATTGTTTGAAAGGGGTCCATCACCTTTCTTTGAGCAAATATTGGTGGGAAAGTTTGGTTACCAGCTCCTTTTTTCTGACCAATAAAACTAATATCCCTTGACCCTCTATTTTGATATTACCATTTCCAAGAGAGACAGACAAAGATTGAAATTGGTAATATTTATAATTTAGGGTTCAATTCTGAGGTATAGTATGCTAAGCACATGTAGTGATACTTATCAATTGAGTCAAAGATGAGTGCCATGAGATGTTTGATAATTACATGTTTCTTTGGCATAACTTGGTTTGTCAAAAATGACATGCTGAGAAAACAATGCTGCTTTTTAAAAAAAAATAATTAATAATAATAATAATAGTAATAGTAATAATAAATCATATCAAAAGGACCAGAGTCCATAGTCCATACCAAAATTCGGGCTCAAGAAATTAAAAGGCTTAATTATTGATTACATCAACCAGAAAATCTATTTCGAGGTACATTTCATGATATAATTTGATACATATTAATGGAAATTAATTCATACATGATTACCTTTCAAGCACATGGTAGCATCTAATATATATTGTAAAAGTGGCGTGGAAGGGTCTAATCTAACTGTCTCACTAAGAGAAGTTTTGCGTGAGACCATTATTGCGTCAAAATCCAAAATGAAAAATATTAGATCGGCCAAAGAAATTGTTATTTTTAAGTTTAACTAATATATACTTCAGTGTAGAAAAATTTACATTATTATTTATTGATGTGTTGGTACATTATTTAATAAATATGTCTTTTCATGTATTATTCAATTTAATCCTTTATATAAGACAAATTTAATCGAATTACACATATCAATAAAGTATTTCAAGTTACAGTAGTTAATCTTATTAATTAAAGTTTTAAAAAATAGTTTAATTTTCTAGTTAGTTTTATACTTATTTAATATCATTAACTAACCGCACTACCATTTGATAGTTGGAAAGACGTTAAAATTAATAAAGATAAATAAGAGAAATAATAATAAATGCTACATTAAAATTGTAAAATACCTTATAAAATATCACAAAAATTTATAAGAAATATCTTATAAAAATTACTGGAGAGAGTATTAAATTTAATAAATGATGTAATAATGCATCATTGGATGTTTATAGCGTCAATGTATATACATTAAATTTTAATTTCTTTTATAAAAAATGTAGTTCTTATATTAATTATTGATTCTACGTATTAAAACAAGCAATTCTATGATAATGTAAATTAATAATTGCTCCATATTTTCGAAAATTAAGCAATCTTCGATGCTTAAAAATTAAATTTATTATTTTATGAGTGAAGTCCACCAAAGGAAGACTTGCCGCATATATAATTATATATAATATCCGATGAAAAGTATTCTATTTGGACCTATTTTTTTTACCCTTATAGTCATCAATTTATTGTCTAAAGTAGAAAAAAGATATTTTAATTAGAGTTTCTTTCTCCTACTTTTTAGTTTTCTACCATAATGTGAGTGGGTGTAGGAATAATCTAATAATCCAATACATATAATAAGTAAGAAAAAGATAAAGGCTTATATCTAATCAACTCCAATTTGTTTGTCCAAGTTTGTTTCTAACCTTTTTTTTAATTATGAAAAAAAACATGATATTTTGAATTAATATTTTTTAATACTAATCAAAGACAAAATAAGATTAAAAGGAGGGTTAGGTATATATGTTAACTGACTGAGTGAAATTTTGATAAATAAAATAATCAAATTCGAATTACCTTTTTTGTTAAATGGGTTCATCTAGTTCAGGACAGTAAAATATTTTAATAGAAAATTCAAAGTCATTCTAAGGATGAAAGAATATGGGGGAACGTAGAGACAACCAGCAAGCGGGCTTTTTTCAACGGGAAACTAGTTATTTTGTTTTATTTAAACTAACAAACAAAAATTCTCTCGAAGTTCTAAGTGCAAGTTAGAATAATCTTACCTAATTGCAAATTTTTATCGTAGTTTGATATGATTAACGATTTAACTTTGAAACTACTGATAAGCTTCAATTTAATTCCAGTGATTAGTCATCTTCCCACAGCTGCGGGTATTGTATGCCTTAATTAAATTTGTCAATATTGATGGCAGCATTCCGCACTCAAATGCTGAAATTGTCAAGCAAGACAAAGGTGTTTTTAACTTTTTATATAATGCATTAATGTATTAAGATGTATACTTGTTATATTATTTTTATCTGATAAATTAGAATAATTTAATTTACTACTTAAATACATATAAAAACATGATTTTTATTCTATTATTCTATCAAATAATAACTATGATTGATTGTTATCCGCATTTTGACCGTACACATGTTTAATTTTTTATTCATTTTTTTATTTTTTTTAAATTAAGAAAATTTTTTACAATTATTTTTTGTTATACTGATTTTTTTAAATATAAATGTGTGTTTAATTTACCCTAAAATCACGTTTTAAATGTGGATCCGGACAAACACTATTGAGAATAGCTTCTGCCGGATCCACATTTCAAACGTGGATTTGGTATAAACCAAACACACTATAAAAAGAGAAGCCAATTAAAAGTGGCATTCACGGTAATGCAACCAATTGGAACTCTTTTTATTTTTATTTTTTTTTTGGTAAAAAACCAATTGGAACTCTCAATACAAACAAGATAACTACTGGATTTACAGCGTGACGCGCGCAGCCCACGTGTGAAGAAAAAGATACGTTTACTTCGGCCAATAATTTCGACCAAAAAAAACTTTGGCCAATAATACTTAAACATGACAAAAAAAATATAGTAAATTTGCTGTCAATTGCGTATAAATGTACAGCAAAATGGTTTAATATCCTTTTCTTTTAAGTCTCTGTTTGGCAAAGGAAAAAATAGAGGGGAGGGAGGGGAAATAGGATGAGAGAATAATCTTTATTTTTTGGTAAAAGAGAAATCAGAGAGAAAAGAAATTTAAAAGTGTAAAATCTACTCAAAATATTTTCTCTTCTCAAGAAAAGAGAAATAAAGTGGAAATTCACTCTTACATTGTGTATTTTACTATATTTCTCCTTTATTTCTTTATCATTAAACAATAGGAGAGAAATACAACTATGTTTCCACTCTATTTTACTTCTATTTTTCTCCTATCAAACAACCAAAATTTCTTGATTATTTCTCACCTATTCCTCTCTTTCCTATATATGTCCACCTTATTTCTTTCAACTCCACCAAACACACCCTTAAAACTTCTCACCCTTTTTAGTGTTCTATTGGTTTACAGTTGTGTATAATTGATTCTAGAATCAATAGTTAAAAATGAGTGATGCACGCTTTACGAAGCACCTTGGATGAAAGTAAGTTAAAATCAATTATGTGGAATACTAGTATTGATTATGTTTTCAAAATTTAAAACAAACGGGCACATAGTTTATGACAAAAAAGATTAGAGAGAAAATAGAGTCACGCAAGTACGAAGGTTCAAACTATATATCATATATAATAAGCGTTATATCTTGGTCAAAAGGACATGAAATTTTAAAACACTTAGAAATGACATCAACAAATTTATTCTACATTTGAATACTTAAAAAAAGAACATTTTCATTGCATCATTATGATAACTTGTAATATTATATATATAGAGATTAACCCTTTATTTGGTTAAAATCAAGAAATAGGGAATAGAGAGATGGAGAAGAGAGAAATAGTAGAAAAATTAAATAGAATTTAAGATTATTTGGTATTAGAGAAATTGGATATAGATGAGAGAGAAATTAATTTTGATAATTGTTGGATTGTAGAGAAATAAAGGAGAGACTGATTTGTAAATAATCAGAAAGACAAAAATAGTATTTTGTGTGAAAACTTTTTTGTCCCATTCAATATTTTCATGAGGGTAAAATTGACAACTCATTCTTCCACCCTCATATCCCTTCACTTTCTCCACTTCAGCAAGGAGATTCTAAAATTGATGGGCCTCATGCACTGTAAATCAATCTCCTCTCTCTGCACAACAACCAAACCGAGTGGACATGGTATATCACCCCTCTTTCTCTCCTCACATATTCTCTCTCTCCAATCTCTACAAACCAAACAAAGAGCAAATTGTTGTGAGTTTTGTCTACGGGTAAACGTACCCGTCGATTATAGTAAAATGGAGTATTTAAAACCCCAAGTATTGTCCCACAGAGATTAATAAACAATATTAAATTAAATTAAAATCTTAATAATGAGATAAGAGAGAAATATTAAGATTTGATTTATTTATTGAGAAAAATAATAATTAAATGAGGAAAGAGAGAAAGAAAGTTAAACAAAGTAGCAAACAATTACAATTAGGATTCAGTTAAGAAAGTGCCAAGGGCATTTGGTTTCACTTAAGTGCTTACTAGATTTTCCCCCAATTTCCCTTATAAATTATGTCAATCTAATTGCCGATCATTTATTCTAATACTATCAATACCCAATGATCATGCAATATTGATCATCTTTCCCTTAAAACACTATCCCCAATGATCATGTAAGATAATGAATTAAGAAAAGCATAAAGAACCAATAAGTTTGTTAATCTAATTAATAACTTATTGGAAACATAGGATTAAGATTGATCTTATAAAACCCTAGATCCAGTTTCCTTATAGATCCATTAATTGAGAATGATACGATCGCCTATTACTCGACTAACTAAGTTTTACCAAGGGTGATCATTTCTTGATATAATAAAACAATAAGTAAAACACAATTAGAAAAAGAAAACAATAATTTATGAAGGGAAAATGAGTTCAAATCAAGTTTACAACTTAAAATCCAACATAGCCATTTGACTAGGTAATTAGTTACTCATAATAAAATATAAATCAACCAAAACTAAAAATCCTAAAAATTCCATAACTACTAGGAAATATTAGGAGAGAAAAACCCCTTCGACAGAATTGTTTCACTCCAAGGGTTTCCTCAAATCCTATTTAAAAAGCCACTGCTCTTGAAGAACCTTGAGAAGATGAGAGAGTATGAAGATGATAGATGAATGAGATGATCTAGATTGAGATAGTATTTTTATAAAGGTTTCCTCAAAATCTAATCAAGCTTGACCTCGGTCCAGAATAAGACTAAAATGAGTTTGGCTCTGGCTCAGATTATGAGTTTTGGCTTCGGCCCAGAATAATTGGCTTCGACCCAAATTATTTGGCTTCGGCCTAGTTATTCATGCATTAAAACTTGACTTCGGTCCAGAATAATTGGTGGGATATGTCCCCAAGGAAGAAGTTCATTGTAGTCTGAGCTCAGGTCTAGCCTTAGAATCAGTGAAAAGACCACGTTCTGTCGGGCAATGCAGGTCATGCATAACATATCACATTCAAGTTTGCATTTATATTGTATTTAGATTGAGTTGAGATACAGCATTATGATGTATTGTGATTACAATAGTTATGTATGATTTGCTTAGCTATATGTTGCAACTCATATGCCTGCCCTCCCCACACTGCTTGCCTGCATAGCTATACTCACTGGGACATCAGTCTCACCCCGTGTTGTGGGGTTCATTTTAGATTTTATAGGGTTGTCCAGCCAGAAGCTTGAAAGGGAGCTTGGAGTTCCTCGAGTGGACCATTCTACTCTTGTTGGTTATTTTGCGCCCGTGCAGGGGAATTGATGTATATACCTATGTTGTACCATATAGAGTCAAGATAGAATGCATGTACCTTATGGATGATTGTATTCTGAGCCACAGAGTGGCATATGGATTATAAAATTTGTAATGTATGAACTAATTATGTTTGGGCTTAGGTGATTGTTGGAGTTACTTAAGCATTTTATGACCATGTATGTAAAGATATCGACAATGGCACAAAATAATGTTAGAAATTTGAGAAATGTGTCTCCAACGGGCATTATTCTTGAATTTAGAAATTAGGACGTTACAAAGTGAGACTCGAGTTCTTCTTAAATTTATTATACAAGAAATGACTGGTTGAATCTGAACCTGAACCGATCGAGTCACCAATTTTTGAAGAACCCGGTTGAGTCAACCGGGATTACACCAGGTCTATTACTTAACTGATCCACTGCACCACTCAAACCGGACATATGACTGGAGGTTCGACCGCCGGTTCGAGCCGGTTTTTACAACACTGGTTTAAGTATTACTTATAGATTGGGTTTGTGATTAAATGTCTTAGTATTTAAATACAAAAGATAAGGTTAGTTTCTTAAGAATAATTATAAGTTCAGTTATTTAAGACAAAGTTATTCTTTGCCAAGTATAACATATAAAATAGTAAAAACAAGACAGAAAAGGAGAACATACCAAGATTTATACTAGTTTATTACCCAAATAAATCTTAGTTTATGTCTAGTCCTCACACAAAGTGTTGTTTTCACAAACTTTGTCAGGTTAGTCCAAGCAGTATTTCTACAGTAGCCTCTCCGGTCTATGAACTTCTAAGTAGTGCTCATGTTATAACCTATCCAAGCTTTGCTCCTTAAGAAGAATTTATGCATTAGCCTCTCCAAGTTGTGCAATATCCCACACCAACACTCAAGTTCTCTACCTTGTTTGGTTGGGTTTTTTGAATATAAGGAACAATGAAGGATTTGATTGACTTTGCACACAGGGTGGATTAACTAATGAAACACAAGCATAACCTACTCACCATGACACTAGTGAACAAATCATAATAAGTATGATTGGTTAGAAAAGTAATGGTACAAGGGAATATAATAGTTTCAGGTCGAAAAAAATACTTAGGCAATGAAACAAAAGTGTATGATCAAAGTCTCTTATCTCCATTACATTAATCCAACGTTTTATAGTAATACTTTATGTAATAGGACTATTTTTTTTTACTTTTACTATAGGAATTTTAAACACTCTAGATGTTGGGTTATCTTTTTTTTTTACAACTCTACCTTGTAAGCAAAAAAGTGATTCCCTTAGTGAAGAATTTAACATCCTAAAATTACTATTATGAGGTCTTTTATAAGTTTAATTTCTTATATGTATTATGAAATGGCAGTGAGTTTTCTTTTGGTTGATTACTTGATAATTTTGAGTATACAAGCATATATATGACATCTCCAAAATGTAAACCCAACCTTCACCTTTCTTTTCGAACATTGCCTCATCTTTTTGTTCACATCTTGACATCTCTAAAGGGTTTTGATATTGACTATATTGTTTTTCAGATTTTTTGTATTTGAGATTTGACTTTATGCAGAGAATTCTTCTTTTCAAGATAACTTTCTTTTAATGATCTCAACTTTTAGTAGCTAGCTTTAACAATTCCAAGTAAGGTTGTTGAGATTTTAAGTTACTTTTGTATAACTTAGAACAATTTTGAGCATTTGATTTATGCTTTCACGGGGGATTATCATCATTACAATACATAATTACTCTTAATCGTGGCCGAGATCACAGGTGGTGATCCGAGGTGTTTGACACGGGGCTTGGGCTGCTCCAAAGGGATCTCCGATGCGGTGGCGCGCGGCGGGGGTACCTGTAAAGGCACTCCGATGCTCAAGTTAGGGGAGGAAGCTGAGTGAGTGGGATATGGATAGATGCATTACCTTGTATCTGTGAGGGGGAGTCCCCTTATATAGCCATCCTCTGTCATGGTAGAGGGGGACATAGGTGTCATAGGCAGGTGGCGCAGGCACGCCCACGCCGTAATCCTGCTGTTGTGGCCGTAAATCAGGGTTGCGTGTGTCAGTAGTGTCCCCTCTGTCCGGGGCGGTAAAGGGCGCATTAAATGCGATGAGACGTGGTAGGTAGCCTAGGTCTGGGGCCTAGAGTCAATAGGTTCTGGGGTCGTCGATGTGGCCGACGTGCACTCGCGGGCGGTTGGTGTTCCTTGAACATCTCATCTGGAGTTGGTGTCCCAGGAGTACCTCGGATAGGTCTCCTGGGACCTCGTCTAGAGTAGGCCTCGAAAGAGCGCCTTGGATAGGTTTCCAAAGGCCTCGTCTAGGGTTGATACCTGAGGAGTACCTCGGGCAGGTGGTCTGAGACCTCGTCTGGAGGCTGTGGCTGGGGAGAGCCTCGGACAGGTCCAGATCAGTTGCCCCCCAACTTGATGGTGAACTTGTTTGACCATTAAGGTGGACACATAATACTATTCAAATGGTTCGACATGATGGGTGCATTGAGTGATTCGGGTCAGTTGCCCCCCAGCTCGGCGGCGAGTTATTGCTGGCTGTCGAGGTGCTAATCTTTCTTCCGACATGTTCGATATTCAATGTCTTGTCTTTTTGTCGGCAATCAGTTGTAACCGTCTTGTCGTTACAACTTTATTTGAACCATTTCATTTAGACGTGGGACACGTGGCGTGCCCCGCTTGGCTAGCCGCCCTTGGATCGTGGGGCAATCAATGCTCATTATGGCTGAGGTCGTGCGTTATGCACGTTTGCTTTCCTTCCAGTTTTGCCCCACCTAAGTTTAGGGGAGATGTCGTCTTTGCCCCCGAGCGTGACATTTTTTACCTCTTTACCCACATGTAGAATGTCGGTTCTACCCCTGGCCTTGTGCTGCACCTTTTCATTTTTTTCCTTGCGCGGACTATTTTGCCCTTATTTTTTGAATTAAGGTGAAGGGGGGTAACTGTCTCCCCCACTTTGTTTCTCCCTCCACTTTCTTGAAAAGGTTTTCCCTTGCAAGCTCTCTGTTTTCGCGAGAGCTTCCTTGCCGGACATTTTCTGTTTCCTGCTGTTCTTCTTCATTTATGCTCCGATCAAAGTGTTCCTCGTATTTCAAGCTTCCTATTGGTGTTCTTTGTTCCTCTGTTGGAGGCTGCCACTGTTTTCAAGTTCTTTTTCATCGGAAACACACAATTCCTCCTCCGTGAAACTTAAGGTATTGCCCCCTTCTTCCTCCGTCCTCTCTTTCTTTTCTTATTCTGTCAATTGTGACCCTCCATGAGAAGGTGGGAAGTGGGGAGGAAAGTGGTGACTCTCTAGAGGTGTTGTCCGCGCCTCCCCCGTCCCGTCCGACGTCTAGGTCCAGGGGTGGTCCGATGTCTTCTCGTCCGGGTTCTTCCCGTTCGTTGACCATCCCTGATATGGTGCGCCGCTATAATGACGCGGTGGCATCGGCCCGCGAGGGGATTCGCAGACTCTCGTCGGCCCAAGTGTCGGCCTTAGTGAGAGAGCTTTGCGCATCCTCTTCGGACTCCGAATTTGATTCGGTCGAGGAGGATGTCGAAGACTCTGACTCATTTCCTTCTTCTTCTGTAGAGTTCACATTCCTTCGGGGGGCCATGGATGCTACAAGTACAAGTGGACAATAGGTTACCAGTCGAGAGATAGCGATGCAGGACCGATATTATTGGGTTGATTTTGAGGTTTTAAGTACGCCGTCTCGCTATGCTCTGGGGTCCGAGACTGTTATACAGGGAAACCTTAGTGTCTTTGAGGCCGATTATGAAGAGTTATATTCTGTTGTGGCTCCTGACGTCGGCGGTCACGTTTGTGAGACTTGGGAGACGTCGGCGGGGTTTGTTTACTTATACTCATTTTTGGTTTCTCGGTTATAGGTCCGGATACCTTTTTCGGCCTTTGAAAAAGCTGTTCTTCTTCATCTGCAAGTGGCGCCGACCCAACTGCATCCCAATGCTTGGGCCTTTGTTAAGGCCTTTCAGATATTATGTCGTCATCTGTCGGTTGCGGCAACTGTTCCTCTATTCTTCCACATTTTCGGTGTGCTTCCCCGGAAGGCCGAGGGAAAGACGTGGGTCAGTATCTGAGGTCATCAAAGGAGGAGCATCCTGACCCTGTATGTCGACTCGGCGAAGTCGCCTGGTGTCTCGTTCAAGCAAGACTTTTTTAAGGTTGTTCCCAAGGATGGAGTGTTACCCTTTTGGAGGAGTTCATGGGTCGAGATAGAGTCGACCTTCAACATTTATTGGTGCAGTAGGAATTATGACCGGGCCTCCAAAGACTACAGTGTTCCTGTAGAGCGTCTTTCGCCAGCCGTGAAGGCGTTGTTTGATATTCTGCAAGAGGCAGTTAAGAGCCGAGGTGGGAGGCGTTTCTCATCTCGTTGCGGCCCTAGGTATATGTGGTGCTAATGGTCATGATTTTTTTGTACACTAATTAGGTTATGACCCTTTTTCTCTTTTTTTCTCTTTTTGATGCAGAAGTCGAGGTAATGGACATCGCTGTTTTGTTCAAGCAGGCTGTTGATGTCGGGGTAAGTGTTCCTGGCCACGGGAACAAGAAAAGGAAAGGTTCTGGCCAAGGCGGTTCTTCTTCTGCCGACCCTAGTAGCCAAACCTCGGTTCAACCTACTCCTACGATTGACATGACGGATCAAAATGAACCTTGGGTGGAGATGTTGGACAAGGCTACTAGCGTCGAGAAGGAGGTGCCGGTTAAGAAGAGAAGTCGCAAGGAGAAAGGGAAGAATGTCGAAGACTGAGGTGTCGACGGAGGTACTTCGGTCGTTCCCTCTCAACTCGGTGACCTCAACTTCTTTGCTGCAGAGTTTAATCCTGACATCCCGAAGCTGAATGAGCTTTTTTATCCTTCTGAGATCCGAGATAGGTTCGTGACCCGTCAGGACGAGCTGGTGGCCATTATTCAGGATGCCCAACACACCCATCTGCAGCAAGTCTCTTATCGGAAGTATCTTGAGAAAGATCTGCTGCCAACAGCTGAGCGAGCGCAGGAAGGATATGAAAAGTCTCTTAAGGCGTCTCAGGTGGCCGATTAGGGGAACATTAAGTTAAAAACTGAAAAAGATGGCTTAGTGGCTCAGCTGGGTGCCGCTGGCAAGGCTTAGAGGGATGCCGAGAAGAAGGCAACCTATGCTGAGAAGAAGTTGGTTGATGCCCTGGTCGAGATAGAAAATCAGAAGTCAAATCACAAGGCTGAGGTGGAAAAGTTGAAGGCTGATCATGCGGCTGAGGTTAGGGAGGTGAAGGCGCAACTTGAGGCCGCCTTGGAGGGTAAAAGAAGCTACTGGGTGATACCTTGAGCTATGTTGAGAGAACGTCCGACTTGGCTATCGAGCAGGTGAAGGTTCGTAATCCAGCTTACAACCTCGACCTTCGCAACCTTTCCTTTACCTACCAGGTGGTCGATGGGGTGATTGTGAAGGATGATGGTGAGGGGAGAAAGGTTGAGGTGTTGTCCTAGCGGCCTCGGATGCCCTTACTAGGACCGATGTTTAGTGTTGTTTCTTTTTTCCTTGATTTTGTACTATTATCGGCCCTTTGGTGGCCGATTTTACTCTTCGTATGGACAACTTTTCTCATTAAGTTTAAATTGTTGAGTCACTTGATCTCTATTGTTGTTTCTTTGTTGATGATTTTATCTCGTTTTTATTTACGTCGTCGCGCGCTTGAATGATTACGTTTTTTGGCATCGACCGATACCTCGTAACTTTGTTGATTGCTACTTTTGCTGAATGTTTTTATCTCGTTTTTATTTACATCGTTGCGCACTTGTTTTATATCGGCGTCAATTGTCATTTTGTTTCTTTGGCCGATATGTTGGTTTTTGGGTCGTGATCCTTGTGTCACGTTTTTCGGTCTTCAGGCCGATATCTCGTGATTTGTGTTTCGGTTTTCAGAACGATATTTTGTGATTTGTGTTTCAGTTTTCAGGACGATATTGCAATATTCATGTCAACTGGAATGTTTGCATTGATCAAATATCAAAGGGTACATGAACTGGCGTAGGTTGCCTTTAGCTATAATACTTCTTAAGATTGTGTACATTCCAGTGTCTAGGGATTTCACTCCCACTAAGGATCTCTAGTCGGTAGGAGCCCTTTCCAGTCGAGATTACGACCCGATATGGGCCCTCCCAGTTGGGTGCTAGCTTCCCTTGCTGTGCATTTCTTCCTCCTATATCGGCCCGTCGAAGGATGAGGTCGCCGACTTCAAACTTTATGCTCACTGCTTTCTTGTTATGCCTCGTTGCTACTCTTTGCTTGGCAGCCTCTTCTCGGACATGGGCGACTGCTCGTCGTTCTTTCAGGAAATCCAGCTCCTCTCAGATGAGGTTGTCATTGCCTGCCTCGTCAATGTTGTCGGTTCGCCAGCTTGGCTCACCTATCTCGACGAGAATGACGACTTCGGACCCGTAGGTGAGCCTGAATGGGGTTTTACCAGTTGAGGAGTGAGGTGTTGTTCGATAAGCCCATAGGACATGATCTAACTGCTCGGCCCATTTTCCCTTTGCTTCTTCCAACCTCCTTTTCAGTCCTCGTAAGACAACCCGGTTCGTTGCTTCGGCTTGCCCGTTCGTTTGGGGGTGTTCCACGGATGTGAAGTGTTTCTTGATTTGCAGTCCGGTCAAAAGTTCTCTGAAACCTTTATCAGTGAACTGGGTGTCGCTGTCCGTGATGACTGCCTTTAGGATGCCATATCGGCTTATCACGCTTTTGTAGAAGAACCTATGGATTCTGGTCGAGGTGATAGTTGCCAGAGCCTCGGCTTCGATCCACTTAGTGAAATGGTCGATTGCAACGATCAAGAACTTAACCTGCCCTGGGGCTGGGGAGAAAAGGGCCAAGGATATCCATGCCCCACCTAAATAAAGGCCAGGGTACTAAGGTAGTGGACATCTCCTCTGCCGGGGCATTGTGGAAATCAGCGTGCCTTTGGCAGGGATCGCATTTTTGAACGTACTCGGCAGCATCTTTCTCCATGGTGGGCCAATAGTAACCTACCCTGAATGCTTTCTTGGCTAGTGCTCGTCCGCCGAGATGTTGACTGCAGCTTCCTTCATGTATCTCGGCCAGGACATAGGAGGTCTTGACTGGGGGTAGGAACTTGAGCATGGGACATGAAAATCCTTTCTTGTATAGGCGCCCCCTACCAGAGAGTACCATGCCGAGATGCGTTTAATTCTTTTTGCTTCCTTCCCATCTTCTGGCAGGGATCCACTCTGTAGGTATGTTTGGATTGGGGTCATCCAGCATGAGCTTTCGCCGACTTCCATGACTTGTTCATTTTGGAGAATGCTTGGCGACCCTAGTGTTTCCTGAATTACAGATGTGTTGTTGCCCGGTTTCTTAGTGCTTGCCAGTCGAGATAGGACGTCAGACCTGTTGTTTTGTTCCCTTGGTACTTGTTGGGACTCCACATATTTGAATTTCATCGAGATCTCTTTCCCTTTGTGTAGGTATTGCTGCAATATCGGTTCAAGTCCCTGGTATTCCCCCTTGATCTGAGATACCATGAGTTGAGAGTCACTGCACAGCGTGATTGTTTCGGCTCTGAGGTCCTTAGCCAAAGCTAGCCCTACCAGACATGCCTCATATTCTTCCTGATTGTTTGATGTTTTGAACTCGAATTTCAGATATTGATCTATGGTGAGCCCTATGTTGTCTTCCAATACTACGCCTGCTCTTGCTCCTTTGGTGTTTGACGATCCATCCACGTATATGGTCCAAGTGTTGATTGTGCTTGGAGGGCGGGGCTTTGTCATCTCAAGGACGAAGTCAGCAAGGACCTGTGCCTTGATGGCGGTCCGAGGTTCATAGGAAATGTCATGCTCTGATAGCTCGATCGCCCAGGTAATCATTCGTCCTGCCAGATCCGACTTATGGAGGACCGATCTGATGGGGAGGTCAGTCCTGACCGTGATGGGGTGAGCTTGAAAGTATGGTCTCAACCGTCGTGCCGTGGTGACAATGGCGAAAGCTGCTTTCTCCAACTTCTGGTATCTCTGTTCTGGACCTTGCAGGGATTTGCTTGTGAAGTATACCGAGGCTTGATTGTCTTCTTTCTCTTTAATCAACACGGAACTGACCGCCTCTTCTCCTATTAAAAGGTATAGGTACAGCCTTTCCCCTGGATTCGGCCTTACCAAGATTGGTAGGTTTGTTAGTGCATTTTTAAAGCTTTGGAAAGCTTTTTCGCATTCCTCATTCCGTTCAAATGTCCGGCCTTTGCATAGCAGTTGGTATAGTGGAGAGAGGCTTGTGGGTTGGTCGGGCAAGGAAACGGGTTAGGGCCGCTATCCTTCCCGTCAACTCTTGTACTTCCTTCACCGACGTTGGGCTCTTTATGTCCAAGATTACTTTGTATTTTTCTGGGTTGGCTTTTATCCCTCTGCTAGTCAGCATGTAACCGAGGAAGTGGCCGGCTGGTACACCAAAGGTACATTTAAAAAGGCTCAACCTCATGTTGTGCTTCCTTAATCTGCCGGAGACTTTTTCCAGGTCGGCCATTGGGCTCCTCCATCTGGAGTCTTGACGATGATGTCGTCAACATAAACCTCCACCACCTCTCCGATTAGCCCATCGAACACCTTCTTCATCATCCTCTGATGTGTGGCTCCGGCATTCTTGAGGCTGAAAGGCATCATTGTGTAGCATAAGGTGCCTTGATCGGTGACGAAGGCGATTTTTTCCTCGTCCTCAACAAACATGGGGATTTGGTTATAACCGGAGTAAGCATCCATGAATGAGAGGAAACGATAGCCATAGGAATTGTCTACTAACCTGTCAATGTTCGATAAAGGGAAGGGGACCTTTGGGCAAGCCTTGTTGAGGTCGGTGTAGTCGACGCACTTCCCCCACTTGCCGTTCGACTTCTTTACTAGGACAACGTTGGCCAACCAAGTCGCATATCGGATTTCCCTGATGAATCCAGCTTTTAGTAGCTTAGTCGTCTGCTCCTTGATTGCTTGCTGCCTCTCTGGACCCATCTTCCTCTTCTTTTGGGCGACCAGTTTAAGCCGAGGGTCTATAGATAGCTTGTGACAACAAAAATATGGGTCTATCCCTGGCATGTCTGTCGTTGTCCAAGCAAACAAATCTGCATTCTGTAGGAGGAAGTTTTTCATTCTTTCCTGGAACTCGAGGGGAGGTGTGAACCAACTTTGGTAGTCTGCTCATCCTTTCTTCCGACCTTCAAAGGAAAAGTCTCACCTCCCGGGGTGATTCTCTCCTGGCTTCGTCCTTCTTCTCCAGCATCAATCCTGGGATCGAGGTCCACTAACGAAATGTTGTGTCTGGGCTGAGGTATCGAGGTTGGTGTGCTTGGGGGAAGGTTCCTCTTCAGGCTCATGTTGTAACAACTTCTGGCTACCTGTTGGTCCCCTTTTAATGTCGCGACCTTTCCTTCTCTGGTGGGGAACTTCATTTCCAGGTGTAAGGTGGACACCACGGCCCTGATTGCGTTTAAACTTGGTCTTCCCAGGATTGCTTTGTATGAGCTTTTGCAAGGGACTACAAGGAACTTGGTCCTCACAGTCTTGCTTCCTTCTTTTCCTATCAAGGTGACCAGAGCTTCCATGTATCCGATGGGTTGGATCCTGCCTCCAGAGAAGCTGACCAAGTTACTGTCGTACGGCAGGAGGTCAGCTTGGCTCGAAGCAATCCTCATAGATGATGTCGGTCGAGCTTCCCTAGTCAATCAATACCCGTTTTACCTCGGCGTTAGCAATCACAACCGTTATCACCATCGGGTCGTCGTGCCCTGGAATGGTGTTGACGAAGTCTCTATTGTCAAAGGTAATGGCTGGAGTAGGGGGAGGTGGACCTCGCCGATGTGTTCGCTTCTGTTCATCTCCCACGCTAAGCACTTTTTTCAGGGCCCTCTTCCGGGAGTTGGAGGAAGACCCCCCTCCTCCGAAACCTCCTGCTATCATGTTAATGGTGATCCGAGGTTGGCCGTCTCGGCCCTTGCTTTGGGATGGTTCCTTAGGTTTCTTGTTGGATGTGTCCCTGGGTTATGGCGAGCGAGAGCGGTGTCGTCCTCTGTCTGACCTTGGGGGAGAGCGGTGATCTCGCCGTCGGTGATCTCTGCTACGGCTTCTCCATTTTGGTTTGTCTCTCTTCATGAATCGCCCGAGGTTACCTTCTCGGATTAGTTGCTCTATAGCGTCCTTAATCTGGTAGCAATCATCTGTGTCGTGTCTGTGGCCTTTATGGAAAGCACAATAACAGTTCTTGTCTCCCTGGGGTGACTTTATGGGAGGGGTCTTTTCACTTCTGCTAATTCAGCATTATGCACTTATTGCCAGATCCTGGAAAGAATGCTATTGAGTGGGGAATAACTCCCTTCGTATCGTCCCCTTGACTTTTTCTTTTCTTCTCTGCGTTCCCTTCTGCCTTTCTCTTGTTTCTCTTGGGTCGGGATCTCCTTAGCTGCAGATGGCTTTTTGTCCCTTCGAGGTGTATTTCCTCGTTGATGAATTGCGCCGCTCGCTTCCTGAAGGCTGTCATGTTGTGGACCCCGATTCTTCTTAATGATATGTCCAAGGGTGTCCCTTTACGAAGTGCTTCCACAGCGCAGTGCAGCTGGACCTCGTCTGCCACGTTAGGAGTGAGAGCCACTTCCTTGTAGAATCTCGCCAGGAAATCTCGTAGGGTCTCGGTTTCTCCTTGCCTAACTTTGGCCAAGGTGTGGGAATCTCTGGGGATCTGGTTAGCCATACTAAAGTGGTGAGGTCGTTCTATTTGTCGACTGAGTTCTATGGGAGAGTACGGAACCAAGGGAGGGCTTCTTCATCCAACGTTCGGGAGAAGCTTATGCGCATGATGTCTTCTTGGGTGCCGAGGAACAACATCTCGTTGAAGAAGCGATCGAGATGTCGACCGGGATCCATTTCTCCTATGTATAGGCTGATGGTGCTAAAAGGCCTAAGGAATCAGTCCGGGATCTTGACCTTGGCCAGTCGAGATGTGAATGGATGTGTAAAAGGGCGATGCAAGGTATTGATATCGGCTATCCCTGAAAGGGGGGCGGCCAGGGTGGCTGGAGTGATAGGGCCCGCTGCCATGGTGACTAGGTTTAGGGTGACCGGAGTGGTCTGGTTTGCTACCAGGATGGGTGTCGGGTTGGCCTGGTTTCCGGTCGGTGTCTCCTGATCCTTCTGAGGGGTTGCTCTGGCGGCTGCTAGTTCGACTTTGGGCGCATCTTCGGGCCCGCCCTTAGCCGGGGTCTGTTGGGCATCGTCTTTAGCTGAGGGGGTGTGGGGACGACTTCTCCCTCGGGTTCGGCTCATCTGCTCAGTTTGGAGGCTAGAGGAGGAAGATTCCTCCGGGGTGGTGTCCTCCTCGAAATGAAAAGTTAGCTCCTTGGAAGGGAGATCTCGGGTGTGGAAAGATCTCTTGGACGACACGCTTCTCCTACTCTTCTCCTTTTTGCTGGATCTCCGTCATGGTGTGGTTGAGATCAGCGATTCTAGGTATCGAATCCTGTGTTCCAGCTCTCTGACTGATCGAATCTTCTTCTTCTTCCTTCTTCTAGGGAGTGAGGAGAGAGTCTCCTCCTCACCGTCGCTACTGGAGGTGGTGTTCCTCCGTCGCCTGGCTCTCGCTAAGGATTTCCTCCTCCTTCTGGATATGCTGGCAGGGGGAGGGAGGTAGAATTCTTCTGAAGAGGGGGTGGTCGTGTGGCCTGACGAAGACACTCCTCGTGGGGTGGTTCTCATGACTTGTTAGGGGTTTGTCTCTTTCTCAGTTCCTCCGGCCAAGTTGGTGGCTCCGGTTGGTTGGGGTGGCTGGGCGTTCACTGCTGCTTCCATCTCCAGTCTCCTCCGTGTCATGCAAGTCCTGGTGTCTCAGCAAAGGGGTAAAGATGGTGGGGTTTTCTTTATAGAATTCCCACAGAAGGCGCCAAATGATCGTGGCCGAGATCACAGGTGGTGGTCTGAGGTGTTTGACACGGGGCTGAGGCTGCTCCAAGGGGATCTCCGATGCGGTGGCGCGCGATGGGGGTACCTGCAAAGGCACTCTGACGCTCAAGTTAGGGGAGGAAGCTGAGTGAGTGGGATATGGATAGGTGCATTACCTTGTATATGTGGGGGGGAGTCCCCTTATATAGCCATCCTCTGTCATGGTAGAGGGGGACATAGGTGTCATAGGCAGGCGGAGCAGGCACACCCACGCCGTAATCCTGCTGTTGTGGCCGTAAATCAGGGTTGCTTGTGTCAGTAGTGTCCCCTCTGTCCGGGGCGGTAAGGGGTGCATTAAATGCGATGAGACTTGGTAGGTAGCCTAGGTCTGGGGCCTAGAGTCAATAGGTTCCGGGGTCGTCGATGTGGCTGACGTGCACTCACGGGCGGTTGGTGTTCCTTGAACATCTCGTCTGGAGTTGGAGTCCCAGGAGTACCTCGAATAGGTCTCCTGGGACCTCGTCTAGAGTAGGCCTCGAAGGAGTTCCTTGGATAGGCTTCCAAAGGCCTCGTCTAGGGTTGATACCTGAGGAGTACCTCGGGCAGGTGGTCTGAGACCTCATCTAGAGTTGGTGGCTGGGGAGTGCCTCAGACAGGTTCGGATCAACTCTAAAGGGATTCGACTCCAACATATGTAAAATGCCTTATGTTTTGAACGAGTTTGTAAGAGGCATTGTAATAGTATTACTAATTTTTTAGTAGGGAAATGTAAAGGTTCGTATCAAGTTTTGCCATTTTTTATACTAGTGATAGGTAGCAAATTTTGTAATTTGAGTGGGATTAAGTTAGAGATGGTAAAACGGGCTTGGCCCATTAAGCCAATTTGTTTAACATATTAATTTAAAAGGGTTGGGTTAAGGATACTCAACTCAACAACACGTATAACCCATTAAAAAATGGAGTCATAAAATATGGGTCGGGCCAACCCATCTTTTCAAAATTTTTCCTTTTCTTTTCATTTTTCACTTTTGATTTTAATGTGTTAACCCGTTTAGCCTGTTAGCTAATCCATAAATGGACTGGGTTAGATTTTTTTGTCCATTTTCGTATCTGGACCAACTCGTCCCGATCCATTTTTTAACGAGCTGCTTAAAGTAATGACAAATAAAGGGTTGATTAAAGTTATAAGTATTATGAATTTCTAAAATAAGTTTGTAACTATGGATGACAATTGAGCTTAAACCTGATGCGTACCCGCAAAACTACCTGCAATGGACAGGGTAAAAACCCGCTAGCGGGTATGTGTGCATGTACATGTAATAGCCTGCGTCTAGTGCCCAACTTGCCCCAAATCCGCACACAGACACATATATATTAATTAAGTAAATTATTTAATAAATAATATTACATATGATTATCTATTTATTAATTTTTTAAAAATATCTAATACATTTATATATTTTTTAAAGTGATAAATATATAATATTACAATTTAAAAATATATTTTTAAAACTATCTATTTGTATTTATACTTTATAACATATGATTAATTAGTATTAATAATAATCTTTTGTAAATCTTGGAGAATTCTAGCACATGATGTCCAATTTTATTAAATAGTTTGATGTAGAAATATATGATAATATTTAATAAAAGAATTTAACATTAAGTTATGTGTTGTGTCTTAGAATCTTAACATGTTGTGTTTCGATTTAATTAAATTATTATGTCGGTGATAATTAATAAATATATTTGGATAATTTTGGAGAAAATTTTTAATTGAGTAATGATTTTCCTAAAATATTAATTTTTTTATCGAGTTATTAATTTTTCACTTAACTAAAGTGTTTGTAATAAAAATATGTATGAACATATAGGTGCTATGAGAACGAACATTAAAATTATTGTCCATGTCACCATGTGAGTATACGCACCGGTAGAAGCCTTTTTTTTTTTTTTTCATAAACTTGGGTATGTGGCGGACACCATGGTATCATCCTCCAATGGTATATATTAATTACCATCCCTACTTCAAGTTGTAAGTACTTTCTTTTCTCCCCTGTACCCAAATATATTTGAAATAATTATTAAAAGTAAAAATAAGTACTCATTGTTTTAGAAAATAGACCCACACGGGCTAAAAATATGTTCACTTATTGAGGGATTATCCATTTAAATTCCGTCAAGTTCAACATTTAATGTTTGGATTCTTAACTAGTTATGACTATTTCATATACGATCTAAAATATGCTTATCAGAAAGATATCGAAAGATCCTACCACCACACCACAACTCTTCAATATTTCGGGAGACTTGTATCCCTTCAAATTTCTAGTTTATACAAATTTTGTTTTTCAAAAGGGAAACAAATATGATTTGAGTATAATGGGCCTTTTTAAGTTAAATGTCAAGTCCAAGCAAGCTCTCCATTCTTGTTATTATTATTGTTAATTTCTATGGTTGAAAGTGGATCACTGTTTTTCTTTCACAGTCACTTTCTTTCTTATATATTTTATTGCTCAATAAGTGGCTACAAAAGCAAATTAATAGACGTGAAGAGGACTTGTCTCAGATACTGGTTTCTTGTTCCCGCTTTTTACTGCTTCCCCTTAGACATGTTACCAAATTGAAAATAATACTGTGTCTCTACTCACCCCTCCTTAGTCTTTACTTACACACAGCCACAAGGGTTCACATTAGATAAAGACTAAATATCATAGAGGTAGTAGTACTAGGATTTGGCCTTTGTTAACCCTTTTGGCTTTTACATGCATTTCTTCTCCAACCACCGGTGAGAAAGCATCAAAGCAAAAGCAAAGCAAAACCTCAAGTGTCAACAGTGACTTGAACTACTTCTTATAAAAGACTCCAAACTTCCACCCAAATCCCCCTAACCCTCTATTTCCTTTTCCTCTCTCTCTCTCTTTCTATTTTCTTCACTTCCCATTCCCTTTCCTCTTTCTCTCTTCCAAAATAAGCAGATATTTATATCAGTTGTTGTCCTTCATCTTGAGATCATGGACAATCAGCGTAGTCCTCTTCTAAATTGGGCTTTCTACTTCCAGGGAAAGGTAGCTACTTTCTTCTACCCTTCAACAATTTCCATTGATCACTAACATTAATAGTTCTTAGTTGCATTTTCTAGAAATAAGGTGAAATGGGGCTTATAATTTTTGAAATTTAAGGACTAACTCTTCATTGGTGTTTAACTTAATTGATGCAGTCAATGGAGGAGCTGAGGCAGTCCCTTTTATACACTACTCTGGAGCTTGAACAAACAAGAGCTGCAGTGCAAGAAGAGCTTAGAAAGAGAGATGATCAACTGCTTAATCTAAAGGATCTGCTTAACAAGACCATAAGAGAAAGAGATGAAGCACAAGAGAAATACCAGAGGCTTCTCTTGGAGAAGCTAATTTTACAACAACAACAACAACAAGCAGCTCCTCTTTCTGGAATTTCTAGCATTGAAGATGAACCAAGAAGAGGAATTGACTCCAACAATGGCCTGTCATCATCAGATTGTGAAGAAAGCATTGTTTCATCTCCAGTTATTGACCATTTGCCACAACCCCAATTGCCACCACCACCACCACAACCACCATTACCATCAGTGACAGAATCCATGATTGAACTAACACCAGACAAGCCATTACCAGAAAAGGGAAAACTTTTGCAAGCAGTGATGAAAGCTGGTCCTCTCCTTCAGACTCTGCTTCTAGCAGGACCACTTCCTCAATGGAGACACCCACCACCACCACTTGAGTCCTTTGAGATTCCACCTGTTACCATACCCTCACCTCCTCAGCCACCAGCACCACCACAGCTCCTTCAACAAGACTCCTTTTTTAATGGTAGCAGCACTAGTACTACTTCCCAATGTGGAAGGGTCAGTAGAAAAAGGATCTTTTGTGATGGCTCTGATTCTCCAACAGAGACCAAGTACCAAAGGGTTGTACTTCACTGACTTCTACTAAGTCAGATTTACCTTACCCACATAGTTTTTTTTAATTTATAAATCTGCAACTAAAAGGTTAGAAGTTAAAAAGAGTAGCAAGTAGCAACCTGGTATGAGACTGATCTAGCATCTGTACAGTGGTTTTGTTTGTTCTAGGACACAAGTTATCCGGATTTAACTCATTGAGAGAAGATGAAGAAGAAGAAAAGTGCTTGCTTGATTGGCTTTCTGCAATGTTTGGGGGTGAAGACAATGGCATTTTCTCTTCTTCACATTCTACTCTAGCTTCCTGTAGTAGTAGTAAAAGGAGCCTGATTTGTTTGAAATTATTATTATGTAACAAAGATACTGTAGTCTAGCAAGCATGTGATTTGAGTGAGAGAGTGTGTGTGTGTTTGTGACAGAGTGATATTTTGATCTATAAAATGAATCACATCAACAATTAAGAGAATGGGTGTGGAGTGGTTGGATTGGGAGGTGAGTGTGACCAACAACCAAAGGGAAGGTCTTTGAGCTCTGCTTGTCGGGTCTCGTGGACCCAAACTTTAGAATCTCTATCTATCTATTACTGCCGTGATGTATGATTGTGTTAAGCTTTTGTTAGGGAAGTTATGATTATTCAGGTCTAATCTTTTGTTTTTTAGAAATTTTATTTCTTTTTACCTTTTGTATTACTAATTCATTCACCTAAGCCCATTTTTGGTATCTGCTCCAACTCAAATATTATTTTTTTCCCAGTAAGAAGAGAAGACTGCAATCGTGTTCAATTAGAGCAAGGCAATAAGGGGGAAAAAAAGAATAGAGATTCCATAGACAAATGAAACATGCTACATAAAATAAAACGGGTTGAATTGTATTGTGCGAGAAAAGAGGGTAAATTTTTTAGTCTCAAAACATTTGTTATTGCTACAGCAAGTACCCTGTCCCTCACTTTCTTCGTATTCCACTTCGCTTCTAGTAAATTTCTTATCTAAATAACTCTTGTTGTTGCCTTCATCGTTTTTAGTCAAAATTGGTAATGTTGATTGTCAAATACAAGGATGTAAACACTAAAAGCTTACAATAATGGTACATGTAGACTTTCCCCAGATTTCACTACAATCATCCTTTTCTTTATCGATTTTTCTTTTTTTACTTTATCTATTTTACTATGAATAAGTGATTGCATAAAATAATATAGAATTAAGAATACTATCATTAGAGATAAAAATGAGGTAACTTCCATTGTTAGAAAATGTCAGTTTTATCTTAAATGATTAATTTGGATAAAGTACTCATTTGGTCAATTCTATTACGTTCAACTTATTTCATAAATGATTCATTTCGTGCCATTGATTTTAGAAATCTATCAAAATCAATTTTACCCCACTGCAAACCAAACGGATATTAACAAATTAGGATTCAAAAGTAAATCATTATTTTGAACTTAATATAAGAAATCAGATTATAACATAATGTGATGCATGTGGCCGATTTAGTAGGAAAAAACTTAGTTGTACATAAGAGTATTTGTGCATCTAACACTACTGAAAATCTTATCCATCTTATACATGTGTGCAATGCCACGGTGATATGGTCAAGGGCAGGTAAAGGGAAGAAGAGTCACATGGATAGTCTGCTCTAGAGGAGACAGGGTAGATGTAATGAGTATAAGGCTATATATAGTCATGAATATAATGCCTATTAGAAACAATTTTTCTAAATGTCACACCACATTAACTTTATACTATAATGATTTCTTGTTCACATTCAAGAGCCTCAAAGTTCAAATGTCATTTTGACCTCAGCTTTTTCATGTCCATTTTTCTTCCTCTGGCGAGATTATTACAAGGTCTCACCGAGCAAATTGATTTCCTAATTGAAAGGGGAAAAAATGTTTGTAATATCCATCTAGCTAGCAATGTTTTACGTCAATGTATCCTTGCGAGGGACGGCAAAACAAGTCCTGGAACTAGAAAACACGTTAAGGCACATTCTGGACAGTGAGTGAATATATACTATACTAGTACTAGTACTAGTACTAGGCCGCGAATGGCGCCACTCATGCCATCTCACATGACAAATAGATGTAATATTGGAACTTTGGTCAAGCAATAGGAGGCCAATAAGACACAAGTTGACGTGACATCACAAGGAAAATTTGAGCTCACAAAGCCCAGCCAGGTCCATACTTATAGAAGAGGCCCAAGTCAACAGTTTGATTTTTTATAGAAGCCCAAGTTAACCGTTCACACTTCGCCTTCAGAGGAACAAAATGCATTTTACCAAAAAAAAAGGAATACAAAATGCACTCTTGACCAAAACAAAGGAGCAAAATGCACTTACCTAATGCCAAAATAGTTCACTTAGCTTAATTAAAGACACAAATAAAAAAAATAATGGTTGATAAAACTATTTCGAGCTATGAAATGGAGGAGAGAGATAGGATAGGTGTAATAGATAGTGTGATATAACAAAATGAAAGATAAAACATATCAGAGATATCAAATAGATGAAGAAAATTTTGAGTTGTCCAAAAAAAAAATAATTATTGAATCAAATAACTTCTTAGGAAGCAGAACAAAAGCCAGTCTCACGCATTGAAGAAAGAAAACTATTTTGAGCTACTATTTAATATGAAAATGTACACGAGAGAGAGAGAGAATGGGTAGATGAATACATGGCCATTGATCACAATATAAAATTGGATTAAAATTGATTACAAAATAAGGATTTCACACACATATATATTGTTAGTGTAAAAAAGTTTAACAAAGACATCCAATAATATATTACTATACATGATTTAATGAATATAACTTCAATAATAATGTGACAACATTTATTTGAATGAATATGTAAAATCTTTTTACACCGACAATGTATTATCTATTAAACTCTACAAGTTAATATATGCACTAATTTCTTTTTAGTGAGGTTGGTTTTACAACAATCAACATTTCTCATGAAAACTGTTTCAATTTTTTTAAAATGCTAATGAAACCCAAAGTTGAAAATATTTTTATGAGATTGTGTATCATTCAATATTATAAATGTAATTAATATTGTGATTTTCAATAAAAATCTCCTAT
The DNA here is from genome assembly GCA_026901365.1 of Sesbania bispinosa. NCBI lineage: Eukaryota > Viridiplantae > Streptophyta > Magnoliopsida > Fabales > Fabaceae > Sesbania > Sesbania bispinosa. The sequence goes on along the minus strand of QLOH01001076.1, from coordinate 39,386 downwards.
ATGTGAATTTTGTTAGCATGACCATTTTTTAAAGTTCAGAAAAAAAAAGAATCTAAGGCGAGTAATTCTTGCGCACTGATAAACTTAAAATCATTTAAAATCATAATCTATATTGTAACTATTTTAACATTATATTTAGTTTTTACTGGTCATTGACCATTGAACTCTGAAGCTATATTTTAACAAAACTAGTTAATAAACTAGTTGAATCTCATAAATTACCTAAAATGTTACTAGCCAAATCATTAAATTAAAAATATTTGTTAAATTTAGTTATCGAATTAGCTAGAAAATGTGTAAAATGACATAAAAGAAGCATATAAACTAGTCAAACAAGCTTATAGCTTATAAGCTCTCGTGAAATAAACTTGTTTACTGAACATTTTTAAACTAGTCAAATAAGTAATAGTCAATTAAACCTGCAAGTTAGTTTAAAAGTGTGTTTGGGATCTGAAAAGTTTGTCAAAGCATTTTATCCCTATTCAGTAAAGTAGCATTTGTTAGTAGCTAATGACTTTTTTGAAATGCTACTCCAAGTAGCATTTTTTTAGATTTTAGCTACTAGCTGAAATTGCTTTTTACAACTTTATCCTTAAAAGTTTCCATAATTATTAAATTTCAAATTATGATCTAATAATTAATGATGACATTTTCTATCATTTTACAATTATCAACTAATTTTACTAAATACTTTTAATTCAGTCAGTTAGGCTTCGTTTGAGGTGTTACAAGTTTTCAGTTTTTAGTTTTTAAAAAGTTTGAATTAAGATTTTACAATTAAAAACCAAAAATTGAAACAAGTTTTCAGTTTTTGGTTTTGAGTTGTAAAAACTTGATTGGAAATTTTTAAAAACCAAAAACTGAAAACTCACAACCACCCCGAACAACCTTTTAGCTTTTTAAATTTCAGCTTTCATCTATCAGTTTTCAGCTAAATTTTCAACTGTTAACTAATATTTTAGCTTTCAATTAATTTATCATCTAGTTTTACTTAACACACTCTGTATATAAACACTCAAATCCATCTAAAATAATTTAAATAGAAGAGTCTAGATGCATGGTGTTTACATGTTCAATTAGAAAAGCAGTGATGTCCAAACTGACAGCATATTTGATTTACAGTTTAAAATCCATCAAAACTCATGTTTTGGTGTGAATGTAACCTTGGGAATTGGTTAAAACCACAATTAAGTTAAGGGCGAAAGTCATGTCAGTGGCATGGCAATTTTTATTTTTTTTTTCAAAATTCTTATTATGAGAAGTTCATGTTATCATGACTTCTCCCTTATAAGAATTATTTTTATTTTTATTCTTTTTTCTCATAGGATAGCAATTCTTTTTTTGGTCAAATCATAGGATGGCAATTGAAAAACAAAAGACTCGCTACTCTTGGATGGCCTTATTCCATGGAGCTAGCGCCGAGACTGGGAAATGAGGTCTTGCAATGCTGGATTGCATAACATACAGCATTGTTCAAAACATTAGGCAGAGTCCACCTATACAATTGTCCCCTTCGCGTCAACTTAGTTCCTTTCTCTCTTCTCGGGCTTCCAGAAGACCCTAGCCTAGCCACCACTCAGTGGTCTTTTCTTCTGAGTCAAGTCCATCAGAGCATTGGATTTGGACTTGTGACGTCTAAAATAAGACACAAAGCCCATACATATATTTTACTATTGAAATGTTGTTACTGTTATTTACAACGCAAGCATATCAAAGCCTTAACTGCACAATAACTCTTTTTTTTCCTTATTTAAGGAAAGATCATCACTTAATTAAATACATTAATTCTAGTTCTACTTCACTAGAAAACCCATAGAAATACAAAAGGAATGCATTGCGGGACATTTTCCTAATTTTTAAGATCACTTTTCCCTTTCTTTCCCTTTCCTTTCTTTTTTTCTTTACCCCTCAAAAGTCATAAATTTCAAACACTGGTTCTGGATTGAGCAATTAAATTAATTTTTTCTTTTCTTTTGAAATGATGAAACTTGTACAATGAGGGAAGGATACATGATGGATAAAGTAATTAATGATGTGATAGTAGGTGAATTTGTATACTGTTCCTGCAAAATTTTTCCTAACCTCAATCATTTTCGAAAAGTAATTGCCTGGAAGTTTCTAACATTCACACTCAATAATATTTTATTCGTTTTATTTTTATGCAATGATGCAGCTTGTGCATTTATCCATAGACGTACATTCAAATTCAAATAATACTAGGAAAGAGTTGTGGTTCAGTTGGCAACGCGGGTTGAGATTGTGGAAAGAGCTCTCGGGTTCGATCCCCACTAAACACATTCTTCGGAGGGGTGAAGAGCCTTAACTGTGGCTAAGCCCCGATAATAGGGGATACCTATGATTTACACAAAAAAAATTCAAATAATACTACATAGCTATTTATTCAAGCATCTAATGGAGTTCAAGTGAGATTTTTTAATCCCACTGGTGTAATTTTGTGACAACTTTTAAAGTGGTGTAAAATGTAGAAAGAGAAAATGGGTCGGTCCAACTCATAAGCCAATAAGTTCATCGCTTTAGGCTCAAAAAATATCCTTTTTTTAGGCCGCGAAAAAATATTTACTATTAATATTTAAAAAATAGTTAATAATTATTTAGTAAATAATATCAAATTATTAAGAGTTAAAAAGTAATTTTTTTATGAAAAAGGGGCCCATTTTATTATGATTCGTCTCTCTTCTCATAAATAATAACTATTAATAATTGATTTTAAACACTACTTTTATTTCATACTTTATTTCTATTTTTTACTACTTTTCTTCTTATGTACTGTTATTGTCTATTCTTTCCTACTCTCTCAATCTCTATCTTTTTCTCAAAGCGTGAATGAAACCAACCTTTTCGTTTCTTGTAAAATAAATCTTTACACTCTATTTTTTTATTCTCCAACCTGTGTTGATGATTAATAATTTGATAAAATTATTAGAAATGAGGTTGTAAAATCTTTTCATGATCATTTAAGATTGATTTTTTTATACATAATAGACCAGACAATTATTACACTTCAAAGTATATTTGAACTATTTAAATTGTACGAAAACACTTTTTAGTTTTTTATTTAATGTTGAGAAATTAAAGTCATTAAACAATGAGAATGTAAAAGAAATTTGTCTTTAACATTGAAAAATCATTAAAACATAATGGCAATTCTAATATTAATTGGTTGGATTTATTTTTAAAACTAAATTTTTTTAAAGAATTTATACAAGTAGATAATGAAACACCAATCGATATACTTAATTATGTAAAAAAATTATGTAAATATATATTGTTTATAGAATAATGCTAATAATTCAAGTAATTATTACAAACTAAAATTAATAAGATCTTATCTAAGATCAACAAAGTTTTAAGAAAGATTAAATAAAATTATAATAGTTTTTTTGTGAATACAAAAAAGGTGAAGTTTATAAACTTGTGTACCGGTACACAAGTTTTTGTGGCCGTTGATTTAGTGTTATGGTAAACGGATGACAAGGAATAACACTAAATCAACGGCCACAAAAACTTGTGTACCGGTACACAAGTTTAAAACTTGTGTACCGTAAACTTCACCTACAAAAAATTATAATAGTTTAATAAATTATTTTTATTCATTCAAAAAGATCTCTCATAAAATTTGCTTTAGGCCCACAAATATGTTGGGTCAGTCCTCAAATTATCAATCAGGAATAATTAAGTCGTGTAATGACAAGAAAAAACATGAAAATGAAGTACTACATACAACGCTAGACTTATTCATTTATTAGATCTAATGGATATTTATTTTAAAATTAAAAAGGTAATTAGTCATACTCATATATCCAATCAATGACTTACCTTTTTAAAAATAAAATTCTCAAGTCATTTTTGGTTGTTTATACAACTTGCATTTCAAAAAGAAAAAAATTACAGCAAGTCGTATATAGGAGTACAACTAGCTATTCTAGAAAAATAAAAAATTAAAATTATAGAAGTCTACAATCAAATGTACAACTTTCATATTGCTTAGCAAGTATCAGTTGTTAAGGAGTTTTTTTAGCTTAATAGGTGATTTTGGGTTCGAGCTGTGAGTATGCAGTTGTGTTAAATATTTAAAGGGAGAACTTTGTCACCTATAAAGGTTCTACCCATCTCGAACAATATTGTCTCACGTGGAAGATAAATGTAATTTTGCAAAAAAAAAAAAATGTGCAACTTCCATCAAATTTAATTTAACAACAAAAAGTATATTTAAATGTGCAATTTCACTTTTATATTTCTCTAATCCATTATACAACTTCGCTCATATTGGTAAATACTACTTTTTACATTGCACCATTCCGGAAAATTAAGTTTAAAATTGCCTAGAGTGGTAAAAAAAACCTTCAAGTAACTATATGTACCTAAAATCTTCATTAAATGAAAAAAAGTGCACACAGATAGATGCATATATATTGCCCATAAACTGTATCTAACCAAGATTATCAACATAAACTATCCATATGGTCGAATTTAAAATTTGAAAAAAAAAATGCTCGAAGTTCAATGCAACCACATAAACAATATTTGGATAAGTGTTGTGTAAAACCGCATTAATGTATCATAAATACCAATACCATTGTGCATGTCTCTCTCTTAAGTTTATTAATCTCTGTCATCCTTTATTGCCAAAAGTTAGTACTAGTAGTATTACATATACTTGATGAGATCCAGTCAAACTTCAATTTGCCTTTGGATAAGGGAAGATCCCTCTCATTGGGTTCCTATTCTGTTCTGAATCTTACACACACACAGCTGCAGAGGTCCTTAAATGTTTGCTTAGTTGCCTTGAACGTGGGCAACTGGTATGATAGATAAAAGACTTAACAAAGTGTATATGTTCACTTGAAAAAGTATACCCCACGATTTAATGACTCTCACCAAGTTCCAGATCGCTCATGTGGATAATCATGTTCCATTGAAAATTAGGCCATTACTAGTACTAGTACTTCATTTGTGGGCCAAGTTAAGCAGAGAGTTAATTTGTTATAACCTTATTTCATTTGAGGCCTCTAATTTGCCTTGATGAATTGGGCATATGCATATCAAATTTAATTAGAGTTTGGCTGAGTCCAATTGAATAATACTGGACACTAAGGAGTCCAGCGGATGTAGTTATCTGTACTTGTTAATGGTATACTAATTAATATTACTTAGAAAGTGAAATTTGAGTGAAGAATGCAGAGGAATGTACAACCACTAATTTGAGTAAAGTGAAATTTGTAGAATATAAGAGACAAAATATTAGTGGCTTTGTTTTGATCAAAGTAGGAGTTTCCCTTGATTTTGATGGGAAGAGTATATATGTGGCAGTATTTGGTCACCATCAATGCTAGCTGCAACATCTTGTGATAAATGTCCACTTGTGGATTAATGCATACCGTCTCATACACGTGGAGGAGTTACTAATGCTTCTCTGCATTAACCCAATTCCTTGGCATGCCTTTTCATAGTCACAATAAATATTCATCCGTACTATATATGTTATTATGTGGTATCTTCTGCATATACTAGGAAACATTTACTCTACCAGCCTTTCTTATGCTTTAGTAATTACTACTTTCAAATTCTAAATTCTGAACCGTTGTGATCTCAGCATCGATCTTTTAAATGTCTAAAACCGTTTTTAAATTTTAAATTCTTTTGTTGGACTAAGATCATTTAAAACTAAATCAAATGTAAATGAGAAAATAGCATAGATTTATTAATAATAACTAACATCAACAGCTAGTACCTGGTACGAGACTCTGGTTCAATGGGAATCGTTTTAGACCACTTTGGGGCACGGATCCTCTGCAGTTGAAATCAACTGCAGAGTGTCCAGTTTCCCAAATCAAGGGCCATGGGGTGGTGGTTGATTTTTTAAGTTTTAATTTATGTATAAAATAAATACTTTTAATGGCGGGGATTGTGTCCAGTTCATCTTAAACTGGAGAGGATCTGTTCCCACCACTTTGTGACTAACAATTTTGCCAGTTGGCTAAATAAAATTCACCCAAGTTGTCACCGTGAACAACGTCATTATCTTTTGAGCACTTTAATATGCTTCTCTTTTTTCCATAAAGTTCTTAAAGAACCAAAAAAAAGTAATAAGTGTTTTAACCCCATATCCGTGTTAGAGTGCGAGGGGAACCTAAACCACCGGGAGTCCTCCAACATAGGGCCAATGAGCAAACGAACAAACCACATAAGTGAGCTAGACACCAGTGTCTGTTTGGTTCACAGTTGAATAGTATAATTTATTCTAGAAATCAATAGTTGAAATAAATGATACACGTTTTATGAAGCACATTGAATGAAAATGATTTAAAATTAATTATGCAAAACCATGATTTTACACTATTCCAACTGTAAAACAAACATACCCTAAATTATCTCAATACCTTTTCCACTTTGCTTCTTTATGATAGATGATTACCTCATGGAATCTGCATCATATTCATTAGGGGTGTAAGTGGGTCCGATCCAACCCGCGAACCAACCCAACTCGAAGGATATTTAACGGTTCGGTTCGGGTTTCGGTTCGAACATTTCTCTTTCAAACCCGATTTGGTTCGGTTCGGGTATCGGGTTTGCCTATCTTGAACCCGATAGACCCGAACCAAACCAAACCAAGAAAAGAAGTCTTAATCTTATTTCATTTTCCTTCCCATAGAGAATAAAAATGGGCACAACGACAACAGAAGCAGCGGTAGTTCCCCAAACCCTATTTCATTTACTCCTCTCATTTTATGTTTCCCTATTTCTTTTCTTTTTTTCATGTTATATTTTAATTTCATGTCATCTTCCACATTTTTTTAAAAAAAATGAAAAATGTTCATGACCCGATGACCCAACTCAACCCGAACATAAAACCCGAACCAACTCAACCCATCAACATTCTATTGGTTCGGACTTGATGTCACCCCAAACCCGACTCAACCCAACCCGATTACACCCCTAATATTCATGACAATTAGGAGATGCAGCTACATCATTAGTGAGAAAATAAGGTATTAATTCCATTTAGTTTGTTTTTCTTAATTTGGGTCATTTAAGTTGTTTAAAATTGAATTTGAGACCTTTCACTTTTTGGGCTAATGTTCGTTGGAACTTAATAAAGGGAAGTGAAACAAATTGCTTTTGCTCCATCGAGAAATTAAACTACGAAACGAAGCAGTACCAAAAGTGAGAAAGCGCAACAACTCTTAGAACAACAAATCAACTAAGTGAAAGCTGGCAATAGTATACGTTTTTTTTTTTAAAAAAAAATCATTAGTTTAATTTAAGTGCCATTTGGTTCGCAACGTACACTAGTAAAGAAGATAAAGCAAGAGACAGAGAGACGATGAAACAAAAATATTCCAATTGTTCCTTAACATGTATATATTGTATCGTGAAAACTATTCCTTTTCTTTATCGCTTTTTCTTTTTTCCTGTTCGTATATATATTTGTTCTTTGTCACGCATTATATTGTAGTAGTTTTCATGTTAATTACCTTCGCCGTCAAAAGGAGGAAAATTCCACAATTGCGAATATATAGAACCAGGAAATAAATAATTAATATTGATTGCTTAGCCAGAAAGAAAGAAATCGAAGAAATTCGTTTTGTCTGATCTCTAGCACGTGGGCCTTTGTAGAGAAGGAGAAGGTTCTGGATAGTTGTCTCCTTGGGGCCAAAATTGAGATTTTCTCTCAATGCCCTAAGCGGACTTGGTAATGGTAATACTAATAGAAATTGTATTTGTGTAACATTTAACTCTTATATACTCATGGGTGTTTTTCATTCACAATGTCTGGATGCATCAATCATTTTAATGTTGAGAATTACAAAAGTGAGCTACAAAATTAATAATGATTTCATGGAGGGAATAAGATGAATGAGGGATTCTAAAATGAAGTTTAAATCACAATCTATAGAATTAGGAAAGAAGAATTACATGTATAAAATAATTGTTGGGGTCTTGTTATGAGTTTACTACAAAACTTGTGTTTGAGTTGGATCTACCGAATTCTTATATTCACTCTCATACAAACAAATTTTACACGTTGTTCCACATGGAATTTTTATTCTATTTTAAAATAAAAATTTGGATTTTTTTTTTTCTTATTATAAAAGTTTGAAAATCTCCTTATATAATACTTATATATCCACATGATTTTTTTTTTGTATCCTTTGAATTTCTTGTTTAAACTTTGAAACATGTCATATTTTATACTTTGATTATATTTTTATGAGTTATCTTTAAAACAAATAAAAATGTTATGTCGTACATTGCATGGATGGTTAAAATATTTGTCTTTATACAATTTTTTATACATAAAAAAAGAGAGGGAGAATTGTGATATAAGATGGTTCACGTGGGATTCAAATTCCTATCTCAAAACCATGTCCCAAACCTTGTCCATCATAAATATAATTGACATAATCCACGTCAGATACTCACTTCATTAAACACCATCACTGACCTTATTTTTAAAAAAAATGTTGTAGAGAGTTGTTGCAGCTATCTCGCGCGCATATCAAGTTCACCGATTCATATCTGGATGCACCATTTTCATGCCTTAAGGTAGTTAGTTACAAATGGGGAAAGAAATGAACTATATATTGGTTATTGAATTGATCTACACTTTTGTTTGCTTAGACATACGACGAATGTTGCCAAAAATGTTATTGTTCATTTAGTTATCATCTTTGTCACTAGTTTTTTTTTTTGAGAAATTCTGTGTCAATTACCATCTTAGGGAAAAGAAACCTCTAGTGCAATCAAGTCCGAGTCAATTACCTCAGCATTTGCCATAGTCAATTATTGGAGCTCCACCACCACCGAGTCAATTACCTCTGTGTTTGCGATCACCTCAGGTGCGACCCACTTAGACTGCTTCATTAGATGCAAAATAGCAGGGCATAGGATGTGGAGAGATAGAATAAATTGGAACGATGAATCCTTTGGTTCAGCCCACTTACACTTGTCAGAGTCAGCTTTATGTAGAATCTATGTTTTCTGTTGGTTGTTGCATTTCCTTGAGCAACTTATCCTCAACAGCTTGCTCACAAATTGGAATTATGAATCCTCTCGTGTGATCCCCCCTCAATTTCTTCATAAGCCAATATTATTGTCATCATCAAAACCTTCCATCCACTCTCGCTAGAAAATATGATATAAGCAAGTTCTAGTCGGAAATGGTTGTGAAGGGAAGAAAGTGGAAGTTGAGAGAAGAGGGAGCATATGAAGACAAATTGGATAGGAGTTGTGAGAGAAAGTTGTTAATGGTGTTAGGTTAGGTGGGAATTTGAAGTTGAACATTTTAATTGAGTTGTTACGTAATTAGTGGTGGGACAGAGAAATGGTATGAGAAAATGGGCTAGTGGATTTGAATATGTTCGTATGATGAAAAAAGAAAGAGAAAAATAAATATTGAAAAAAGTGTTGTAGGAATAATGTAAATCATATAAATATACGAAACCATTAAATATACTATACGTTGTGTGGATCAAGGCCGGCCCAATCCTAAAGCGGGTAAAGCCCTAGCTTTAAACCCCAAAAAATATCATTATTTTAGGTTCCTAAAAAGTATTTTATTTACTATTCATATTTTTTTAAAAAAATAAAAAGTAGCTAATAATTATTTAGTAAGTAATATTAAATTATTAGGAAAAACTAATTTTTTTTCTAAAAAAACCTCATTTTATCACGATTTCCTCTCTTCTCATAAATAATTATTATTATAAATTTATTTTATCCATTTTTAATATTGATTTGTCTTAACATTTATTTTATTTCTTTTTTTTTTGCGCATTTTCTTCTTATGGTCATGCTACTTTTTATAATACCTATTCTATCTTACTCTCTGTCTCCCTTATTTGTTAAGTATAGAGATTTATCCTTTAATAAGTATATATAAATAAGCATATCACTTTACTTTATTAGACTCTATTATGTCAGTGTGAGTATATTTATTTATTTAAATAGGTAACTATATTTTTATAAAATAATTATTTAAAAAATATATATTCTAACAAACATACATGAATATATTGAAAGGTAAAAAGACCTCATCATAAATTTCGCTTTAGTCCTAAAGAATGTTGGCCGACCTTGGTGTGGATACTCTTATAAAAAAATAAAAAATAAATTTAAGAATATCTTTAAAATTTAATTTAATTGATAAAAGTTTATGTGAATGGTAATAAAATAAATGAAAATATAAAATATAGATATTTAAAGTTTTTAAGTTTTATTCTCCCAAAAAAATTAATCTAATTAATAAAAACTTATATATGTTATTATAGTGATTTATAAATATCCTATTATTTTGGTGTAAAAATTAGGATTTTAATCCCTAATAATGACTTTATAACTTAATTCCTATTAAGTTAATAAGGGGTTGGAAAGTGTTAAATAGATAAGATTTAAGGTGGATAGCAATGAGTACCCATTAGGTAGGGTACTAAAGTTCTCATCCCTTTATCACACTTTTAAGAAAAACTCGCACTTGAAACACCCAAATTTTGAGGTTTTAAAGAATAACTTGGGAAAGAGAAGGTAAATGATTTGAAAAGGAACGATAAATTTTTTTCACGGACATAAATGTATAGAGCCTCCAAACTTAAAGAAGATTGAATCAAGTTATTTATGTAAAATATAATTACATATTAAAACAAATACAAGGGGCGAGGCCATAGTTATAAAACCCGGACCGACCGGTTCAACCGGTTGGACCGTGAACCGGGCCTATAACCGGTCCGGTCAAAGGTTTAGATCGGTTCTGCACTTGAAACGGTATAGAACCGGCTAAACTGGCGTGAACCGGTCGGGTCATGCGGAGTCAACCGGTCTGCTGCAGTGCATTGTTGGGAATTACAAAAATTCTCAAAGTGGCTTCCAGGGAGCTCGAACACGGGTCTACTTCAGTGCAACACTGCATCCCAACCGCTAGGCTACAACACCTATTTGATATACATAGTTACTGTATCTTTATATATAATATATGTAAAGCGTTAAATTGGCAACGAACGCACATCTCAAAAATAAAAACTTCGATGGTTTTGATTTTGGAACATGCTCACTTAGTAATAAAAAAGTGAAATTTCGACCACTGCACCGCTACTTATAGAACGTTTTGGTATTTATTTTTAATATTATATCAATATATATTATTATTTTATAATAGATATATTTTTTTTAATATATGTCCGGTTCAACCGGTTCAACCAGTGACTCACTGGTTCAACCAATGACCCAGTGACCCACTGCCCTGACCGAGTCAATAACCGGTCCGAGTTTTATAACACTGGACGAGGCTTAGTCCATTACCTGATAGGCAGCAATTTATATATTAATATACATGAAACATACATACATAATAAATTGAATTGGAATAAAATCTATTTAAGTACTAGATTTTCATTTGTATTCTAAAGTTCATTCATAAACATTATTTGGTTACAACTTGTGAAATACAATTTAAATGAATTAAAATATAACCTCTAAAGAGATTAAATGTGTAAATACATTTAAAAAAACACTGAAAGAAATATCATTGTTCAAAAATCTATGGTGGTTAGAGCAGTACCACAACCAAATACAACAAACAGGGACAATAAATTCCTAACTAAATATATCCTATTATGAGGAATCGGACGACTGGCTCTGCCTTTGATAAACTAAATTGGAATCTTTACCCCTGGTCAGGTAATATTTGATGGTTGAGCTATAAACCTTTCATTGAAGACGTTTCGGTAGTAAACCTCTTAGTTAGACCAAGCCGACTCTATCTTTGTAAGTCAACATAATCCAAAAAGGAAGAGAAAAGAGAAGAAGAATGAGAGTGAGATGGCGTACAAGAAATTAACAAAACAACATCCATTGGAATTCTCACTCAAAACAAGCAACAAGCATATAAACAATCACAATCTCAACATAAATTAAGATAATGCATGTCCTGGTTGTTCTTTCTAATATATAATGATGCATGTTGGATCCAGTTCTCAAATCTCAACTTTCAACTATCAACTAGGGAAATAATCGAGGGGTTGAATCAACACATCATATGCGCACATGAGCTCAATAAAACACCCTTGTAGTGGATGAAACGAAACAACCCACACACCGATATGGTAACACGGAAAGCCTTGTCGAGAATGGCTAATGTTGAGTCTCAAGACTTGATAATCTTAAGACTCTCCATAACCATATTGATGATAACAAACTAAGGTGCATGTATTATAGAAAAACTAATTTAAGCACTTTGAGTATTTCATATGATGGTATTAGAAAATTTTAGACAACTTGAATTGTCTGAAGTATCTCAACCATTTGAAGAGCTCAACCTTCTAAAGCAAAGCATTTTTTATGAGATAAAATTTTAGTCTATGTTAAAGTCAAAGTTGCTCTGCCTCACGCAAGAAGTCTTTGTTGAAGATGGTAAGACAAAAGACAACTTTCTGGGATACTTCCAAATGTGAAGCACAAAATAGATACCTGCTCTACAACATTGTCAAAGGTTCAGAATAAAGTTGCTTCCTTGTACCCAGATGTCAAATTGTCTCTCAATTGCTTCAACGCATTACATGTTATCTCTAAACGAATAATTCTGGAGATAGAAGCTTCTAAGGCATATAAATAGTTGGAGCTCATTCAAGATCGACAGAGAACCACACATAATTTTTCAAGTGCCCAAATGCTGCAAAAAATCTTTGTTCATTTTTTTCTTTGTACAATAAAATTTCATATTATGTATTCATACAGTTATTCTTTGAACACAATTAGAACAACAACTTAACTAAAGACCAAGTTCAAAATCTTTCTATACAACTTTAGAAGTTGTTGAGCCTGAAAAGGCTGGGTTGAAAAGAATACTTGTACTGGTTATTTTGATCCTAAAGAGGCTTGTAGCAAAAGAATACTTGTAATCTTGCAAAGGTTAGTTGATAAATCCAGTAGCAAGTTCGTGCTGGGACTGGACGTAGCTTATAATGGTAGTGAGTGAATCAGGATAAATCTTTGTGTTAAGTTCTCTGAACCTTATCTCTGTGAATTTGTTTATTCGCTAACCATAAGGGGTTTTATAGTGATTGTAAGACTTAAAGTTTTAGAAAAATACTTTTACATAAGAAAAACTCTTAGTCTTGTCTGAAGTTTCAAACAATAGAGCATATTTTCAGACAATTGTTTTATACCTGTTTGAAAGTTTTTTTTTTTCTGAAACAAATATTCATAAGTTTCATCAAAATGAAAAGTTTTTAATGAACACAATTCAACCCCTTCTTGTGTTTACCTGTGTTTCTATAGCTAAGTCCGAAACAAAGATCTCCCTTGGTACCCAAATGACCAATATGGCAAGCATCTCAAACTTAGCTCACGTGCTTCCAAGATCTAGGAACCACTTCTTCGAGCTCATGATCATGTAATTCCCAAATGGATCGAACCTCGATTGTCCCGGCACCTATTGGCTATCTCTAACTAGTAGTATAGATGTATGTTTCCATAGGGCACCCAAGTGCATGATGAAATTTTCAAAGATGCATGTCAAACAAAGATTGGCTATAACTCTAAAACATAAGTCAAAAATATCGGAATAGTTTACTCATACATATTTGCACACATACTAACATGTATATCATTATATCTTAATTAAAACTCAATATAATTGTTGAGAAACTAGTTTGAATAGGCTCTTTTAATAAAATTCATTGTTTTTTAAATAAAATTTGAAATCTTAAATACTTTTATTCAACCATGATTGTAAGAAATTTAAGTTATATTTTGAAATACCAAATTTAATTTTCAATTACTAAATGGAATAAGTTGAAAAGGGATTAACTTAATATTTGAATTAGTAAATTAATTTTCATCAAAATAATTTTCTTAAAAGGAGATCCTTAAAATCAACCATGGTTTTAAAAAACTCAAGTTAAAATTCAAGAAAGAAAATCATAGGTTAAAAGAAGTTTAAAATAATTTTATTTTAATCATATTTAATAAAAAAATTGTGTAACATCCCAAGACTAAGGACCTAGAAAATATAGTGGAAGCCTTAGGTCGTGAATCCTACCAAGAGAGGGAAGTTAGAAGTAGAATGAGGATATGGGAGTTAAAGGGTAAGAAGAGGAAACTTGATAACCAAGTTTCCCTTGCTTATAGAATTGTTACCTTGTAAGATGGAGGTTATGACGGGGATTCGCTAAGTCTGGAAAAACATTGTGATGAGCGTATCTTTATAGACCCTTAGCATCTTTAACCTTAGCCTCATTTGAGTGAATTGATGATTTATATCATTGTTCACGTGGAATGTACCTCATTGGGATCCAGTTAAAGTTGTTGCTTAATTTTGGATTTTAAGCCTAATGACTTTCGTGAACTAATTTGATGACGCTTTAAGTTATTCAACTTGCATTAGAAAGGTAAGATTCGGGGACTTCAGATTGATATTCTACACGATAGTGTTACTGTCTCATTTTCGCTCTAGAGAGTCACATTTTTGCTCAAGCTAAGAATCCCTCGCTTGAGCGAAAATATCAGTAAAACAGGGGTTTTCATTTCTGGTTTTCTCGCTCAAGCGAGAAACCTCTCGCTTGAGCAAAATTGGGGGAATTTCAGAGTTTGCTCGCTTGAGCGAGAACGTGCGATCGAAGGAGGTTTTAGAGGCCTGCTCAAGCGAGAAGACACGAATCCTGTTTTTATAAATCAAGAGTCCAGTTTCATTTGACCTATTTCTAATACTTTTCCCACATCTCCATCTTGCCCTAGCAGAGGAGAACAAAGAGGAAGAAGGAGAATGAGCCTAGCTTGAGGTCTCCAACCTAGAGAGGAGCTTGGAACCACCATCCTCCACCCCTCCAACACCTCCATTCTTGTTCTTGAGGTGAGTGTGGTTCACCCACTCAGTTTTTATCATGTGTGAAGTTTTCTCATGATCCCTCCCCTCCTTTCCCCTTTTTCTTTACTTGCTTGTGATTGATTGAGGTTGATCTAGGGTTTATGTATGTATTGGTCTTGATTGTTTGATTGTTGGCTTAACGCTAGGTTGTAGAGGTTAGGGTTTTCATGAGATTATTGAGTATGAGATTTTGAATGCCATGAAATCATCATTTAGAATATATAAAATGTTGAGACAAAATCACCTCCAAGAGTTTTTAATATGACAAACCACTAAGTTTAAAATATATGAGGTGCATCTTGTTATTACTAACTGTGTGCTCAAGCATGCGACAGAACAATGTTAGAATTTGTTGCAGAATTCAAAGAAATACATATGTTACAAAAAATAGAAATAAGAAAGCATAAAAGAAGCTTGAAGCATCAAATAGCAAGAGACTCAGGAACAGCTTGAGACGTCGTCTCAAGATCAGATGCAAAGTCAAGAGATCATCTCAAGTCAAGAAACAGATCCAGTACTGCAATATGAGCTTGATCAATTAAAACAATAAAAGGATGAGACTTAAACTCTAAATTAAGTAAGAGATCAGCCCAAGAAAAGAAGAGACACAAGATCAGCTTTAGATGTTGTCTCATGGTCAGATGCAAGAGATGAGATCCAAGTAAAAGATGCAAAGGAAGAGAGACAGACTCAGAAGAGACTCAAGTACAGTCAAATTGGTCAAAACCTCAAAGTCAGAATAAAGCAAAGATCCAATACACTGTGCACTGACACAGTGACGTCTGTACTTGTTAAAGTAGCTGCTCTCATCCAGCAAGCAAGGACTGACTATGTTCAACGGCTCTAAACGGTTAGAAACGGCTAACTACCATCTGAAATAAATATTGAGGGCTACGGTGAAGTCAAAGCGTGAGACTACATTGATTATTGAACATCTACTGCATCTCATCACATCTCAAGTGACATCTCAAGTGCACGTCTCAAGCAGTTCATATTCGGACCTGATCTCTACTTGAGAATCCATTAGTCTCTAACCCCTCTCTTCTCAAATTGTAATATTATCATTTTGCTTAGAAGAAAGAATCACTAGCTAAAGCCTACTGTCAATCCATACATTGTATGTTTGTAAGCTAGACCTATCTCAACTTCATATTCCCGTAACCTGTCTCATCTAAGATAGGAGTGTGCCTAGTCTTAGAGTGAGTTGTAAGCGTCCTGAAAAGGCTGTAAGAATACTTGTGGCTCAACCAAGATAGGGAGTGCCTAGGCTTGGTGTGAGAGACGTCCTGAAGAGGCTGTAAGAATACTTGTAATTGACGGGTTGTCAATAGTTGAAATCTCACGTGTTGTGAGGACTGGACGTAGCCCAAGGGTGGGTGAACCAGGATAAGATCCTTGTGCCATCTCTCTTCCTTATCTCTTCATCTTGCTTTTCACTTAAGTTTTCTCAATTCTATTGACAACTGAGTTATTATTTTAACATATAACTGAATCTGATTTGAAATTTTCTCAATACCCTGTCTTAACAGAGACCCCAAGTCAGCATACTTGAGAACACATCTCAACTTTCAATTTCAGTATGCAAATTTCAGGAACAAATTTTATTAAAGAGTCTCTATTCAACGCCCCTTCTAGAGACATTCAGCCAACTTCAGTTGGTATCAGAGCTCGGCCTCTTGGGGTTGAGCACACCTGCGTGTGAAGAGGAAAAGATTCATGGCTGGACCAAGTGCAAGCTTGTTCATTCCTGAAGGAGCATCTACCAACAGACCACATGCCTTTGATGGAACTGACTACTACTACTGGAAGGACAGGATGAGACTGTTCATTGAATCTCAACATGCTGATCTATGGGAAATAATTGAGATGGGACCTTATATGCCCTATATCACAGATGAGCTTGGGCTCAGGGCAGCTAAGCCCAGAGAGACATGGACAGATGCTGAGAAAGCAAGATATGTACTGAACTCAAGAGCAAAATACTTACTCACCTGTGCTTTAAGCAGAAGTGAATATGACAAAGTGGCTGGGTGTGCCACAGCCAAAGAAATATGGTATGCTCTTGAGATAGAACATGAAGGGACAAATCAAGTCAAAGAAGCCAAAATCAACATACTGGTCAGACAGTATGAGCTCTTCAAGATGAATGAAGATGAAGGTATTGAAGACATGGTGAGACGGTTCACTATCATTACAAATAACCTCAAGTCCTTAGGAAGACAACTCAAACAACTGAAATTGAAATAGTCAATACCCTGTCTTAACAGAGACCCCAAGTCAGCAGACTTGAGAACACGTCTCAACTTTCAATTTCAGTGTGCAAATTTCAGGAACAAATTTTTTTAAAGAGTCTCTATTCAACCCCCCTTCTAGAGACATTCAGCCAACTTCATAAACATGTAAGCATGCCATGAATCATGTTTTCACGTTTTGAAACCCTCATCGTGTACATAATGTTTTCGTGGGCCTATGGCCAAAGAGAAATATCACAGGGTCTTTGGACCAATAACAGGGTCTTCAGACCAAAGAGGAATTTCATGGGTCTTCGGACCATCTAATAAAAGAGGAGGTAATTCACATGGACCTCTCGGCCAAGAGGGAAATGGGGATCCTCAATTAAATTGATGACATGCATTGCATTTATGTTTGATAATAAAACTTAATCATATAAGTGTCCCTAGACGACGGTCCTTGGTCATGATGCAAAGCGCTCAATCACAAATTCACAATCATAGAAAAGAGAAAAGATCACGTAATTAACTTGACTTATTTGTATGGTGTGATATGCATAACTATTATGCCTAGAGACTTATTTGTTGAATGATGCATTTTTCATTAGTATGACTCCATACACTTTATGCATGATCACATTCACTGGGACATAAGTTTCATCACATGTTATGGATTTCATCTTAGTTGTGCAGGAAGTCCTCGCCGGGAGTTAAGTCGGACGACTTCGAGGCTCAACAGCGGATTGCCCTTCCGGGTCACCTATGCTAGCTACCTTAGGGAAACTTTTTAGTATAATTGTAACGTTGTAGTTGGAAATTCCAGGTGGAATGGTAATGTTGTATTTTAAGCCACTAGGTGGTGTTTAAATTACAAACTTGAGTTTTGTATGGTTGAGTTCCACTTATGTAAATGTTGGGTTGCTTAAGCAATTTTATGTGGTTGATTGTATGTCGATATCGATAATGGCGTGAATAATTTCATAAGCTTGAGAATGTGTCTCCAACGGACATTATTTTTAAGAGCACGAAAATAGGGCGTTACAAAATCCCTTATCACCAATGGGAGATTTGCGTTAGAATCCTTGAGATCATATGAGTAGCTAGTTAATGAGAGAGACCATTTTGGTTGAGTCACTATCCAACCAACACATTTTTATCAATTTAATATATATACATTGTCAGTGAAAAAGTTTTACACAGACATCCAATGATGTTCTTCCAAATCATTTATTGAATTTAATGGAATATGAGGTGTCATATTCATTAAATTATGTGGCGACACACCATTGGATGTCTGTGTAAAACTTCTTTACACTGACAACGTATATCAATTAAATCCCATTTTTATACCCTTGACTCCAAACAATTTGCAGGGTCGTGGCACCTATTATGTTTCATATTGATTGAAGAAATTAAGAAAAGTAAAATATATTTTAATTAAATAACTTATTAAGGAAAATATATATATGACATGAACAATATTAAAGTGAAAATTCATTCTACCGAAAGATTTTTTTCATTTCATTGAACAAAACTTATTTTCTTAAACACAAAATTTAGTTACAAACTAATTTATATATTTTACAAAAAATCATTTCATTGATATAAAGAAAGAAGATACAATCCAAGCTACACAATAGTCTAAATATCCTCACTTTTGACAACTTATTAGCAACCTTGTTATCATATGTAACTCTTAAACATTTTACATTTACAAACAATACATCAATCAAATTAAAAATACAATGAAGTTTTTATGGTCTATTCCATAGATTTTACACCCATCCAATACGTAAAGTTGAATCACTTTCAATCAAAATATTACATAATTTAAATTCATCGCAAAATTGCCATGTTCACACTATTGTCTTAACATTTTCTTTACATGACCAACAAATGCATGTGTTTTTTAGAAACTAGTTCCAACACCTCATCTGATGTATTTCTTAGAACACCTCCAATACTTGCATCGCTTGGCTTTACCATCGCAGAACCGTCAACGTTGAATTTTATTTAAACTTCTAGAGGAGGCTCCAACAAGTCTGATTTTGGAATTTTTTTCTTAACAAGAAAAGTAAAAATGGTAGATTCACTTGCAAATTATGATATAAAAAGGCATTTGTCCCATTTTGGAGTAATTCCACAAAAAATTTATATTCTTTATCAAATCCACTATTATTAATTTCAATAGAAAATGAATTGAATAATAGGTCATAATTTCTCTGCAACTATAAACACCATGCATTAAAAAAATTGAGATCTACATCGTTTTTCATTTTGGTTCCTTCAAATAGTTGGCCATTCTTCAAGAGCAACAAATAATGCTAGACACACCCAATTAATAGCAGTTGGTGTGAAAAGTTCAAAATTTCCTAAGTACTGAAACAAATGATGATGTTTTTTATTATGATTTGAAGTTTAGTTTTTTGGCACAACATCCTCCGATTAATTTTACCTTTTGAGATGAGAAAGATAAATTTCATTAAGTATTTTTAAGATGATTTTCTTTCTTTCGATTTTTCTTAGGTAAGGGTTGATTCGATTTTTAGTCATGATATGTGTGTGTGTGTGTGAGAGAGAGAGAGAGAGAGATTGGACAGTTAAGAAGAGAACAAATGTTTTACTTGGTAAATTATTATAAATTGAAACATTGAAAGAGTTGGAAATTTGGTTTTAGTTATTGGCAGTTTTTAGGGAGGTTGGAGCAGTTTAATAAGTTAGGACAAGTGCCAAGTCCTTATCATGCCATAATGATTGTATTGTATGACATGTCTATGTATACTAGTTGTTAGGGTGGAAACTTATAAATAGGTCATTGAATAATGTAACAAGGTTGGATTTCCATTTTGTCAAAATTCTTTGAAAAAGCCTAATTTGTCCAATCAAGAGACTACTAACAACCGAGAGACTTGAGTATGTCATTCCAATACTTTTATTGATGCAATTTATGTTCTTTTACTTTCTTTATTTGTTATTGTTCCCATCTTTTCTTTCTTGTTCTCTTCAATCATTGTTCTTCTTTCTAATTCATCTTTATAATTGAAAAGTTAAATCTTCCTCTAAAAACAAGTAATCACATAAACCCAACTAATTAATAAGCTATAAACCTACTTCTTAAAGGTCCATTGGAAGACTCAATTCTAAGTTCTAGATTGTTCTTAGAATTTAAAAGTGAAGTTTCTCTTGAGGAATTCGTCACCAGAAATAATACCCTAAGAGTGTATAAAGGACATCCAAACTAACCCAGAATGAAATCGGTGAAGCAAAAGATGAAATACACTCTCAATTTAAAAAATACATCTAGAAAAGATTGCATTATCTTTCAAGAATATCCCTCTTTCCATAAGGCACTCTTTAGCTATAATACGATTTCTTCAAGCTAGACACACAAATACAAAAACCTTTGGAAGGATCCAATTCCTTACCCATTTAAACTCCTCAATCATAATAGCCCTAAAAATGTTTTCTTCAACTTGCCCGCAAAGCGATTTAACAGAAAAAAATCCATTTGCTCTGAGAACCAACACAAGCGACCCTTGATGTTTTGAAGGGTAAATGTCTATGATAATACTCCAAAATTCCTTTAATTTATCCTTTTCCCAATCAAAATGATCCTTTCTCATATCTATCTTCCAAATTGAGACACTCTCATTTTTTTAACTATATTGACTAAAACAACATTCCTTACTTTTGTCAAAACTTAAATCCTTGCAACAACAAGTGCAGTGGTCCACTTTCATTCTAAGGATCTCCCCCAAATTTGATTTTATTACGTCTTCACACTTTTCGTCCAAAAACTTCGTTAAATAACCCCCCCCAATAAAAATTTCTCCTAAACAATAGCTATAATATCTTTCCCAATAGTGGACACTTTTCTCTCATAGCGTTTACCATATGGTAGAAACATAGAGTTCAAGTCAAACCCGTGTTTCTCACACATAACAACTTTCCATAAATTTTGTTCATCCCCAAACTTCTAGATTCACTTTAATGACAATACTTTTTTTTTCAAACTTAATCAAACCAAACCCAAAGCACCTCTGTTAATACTCATACGTAAAATCTCCTATTACAACACAGAGGGGTGGATTTTATATTTAATTTATGTTTACTGTTGTATCCTATCTTTTGTGATTTTTTTCATTTCATTTCATTTCATTTCATTTTTACTTTTATTGAATTTTGACTGACCTTGGGAAAATTGGGTGTTCATCATTTAAATAATTTTTGAAACATATAACTTATAAATTTTATCTTAGCATAATGAAGTTACCATTTAAATATCTCACTTGGCATGTCCCACATTGACTATGTCTAAGTATCGATCAGCCTTTATAAGGTCAGGCACGTGAAACATTAAGCAACGCCGAGCAAGGCAACGCTTGCTTGTAACCCAAGTGGGGGCATTAAGGTGGTGGAACATGTTGTGTACAGGTTGGCTTGGCATTGGGACTGTGTGTGACGTAGCATCCATCGATAACCACGTGTATGGGAGTGCGCCTAATTAATATAGTTGTTACCACGGGCGTGTATAGGCTTGGCCTCTTCAACGACAAACTAAAGTGTGCTGGCCTACGTTGTCTTACCAGAGCAACGCTCTCAGAAGTCCCACATTAAGTTATATTAAGTACAGTCCACAGTCTCCTAATGTCGTAAGCCAAAGTTGATATGGACCACCACTTTTTCTAAAATCAATAAATATAATATTAAAATATCTCGAACATTACATAAGGTGCATAAGTAAAAGTTTATTTCTACTAAATAACTAATTTGATGTGATTTAATTAAATATAAAAACTCATAATACATATATGATATATATATATATAATTGCAACCCCATTCTATGGAAATTAGGGACACGTGTCTTTACCAGATTAAATCCTTCTTGAACAAGCTTGGAGAAAAGTTACCATAAATAGAAATTAAAACAATGAAAAAAAGGGGGGCAGCCAACAAAGAGAAAGAGAAAAATGATGGTTGTGTCTTGAGATGTGTAAAGTGAGTGGTTAGTTGGTCAATATATTTATTATCAGCATGTAATGTGATAGTGTTCCCAACATTAATTACTCTGGAAAATTTAACATCCCAGTTTTCATAAATCAATTTTATAAGTGGAATTAGGAATAAAAAAGGGTTTTATAAAAGGAACTAGGTAAAAAGGAGTTTAAAACTGTATTTCAAGGCATAACACTACCCCTTTCTCACATGAGTGAGAACTAGCTCGCTTGAGCGAGAGGGAATGGAAATTTGGAGTTTTTATTCTGTGAGATTTTCGCTCAAGCGAAGCCATTCTCCCTTGGGCGAAAATATTAGTCAAAATGGGGAAAATTTCTGCTGATATTTTCGCTTGAGCGAGAGCCTTCTCGCTCAAGCAAAAAAGAGGCAGAGTAGGGGGTTTCTGGATGACTTTCGCTCAAGAGAGGAGGGGCTCATTCAGGCGAAAATTATATTCTCACCCAAGTGAGAATGTGCGAGATTGAGTTTTTTAAAACATTTATCTAGGGCTTTCTAACTCATTGATACACACACCCTTTGTTTCTATAGAGAGGTTCTAGAGAGAGAAATAGTACCCAAGCCTTGGGTTGAAGAAGGAGAATAAGAAGGAGAAGGAAAAGAAGAGAGCTCATCCCCACACCTCACCACCTCTTCCCCTTTCTCTTGAGCTTGATTTAGGTGAGTGTAACCCACACACTCACTCCCATCTTGGTTGAAATACTCTTCAATGATCCCTCTTCTCTAATTCCCTTTCTATTCTTGCTTGTGTTTTGATTATTGAATGATGCTTATGGTTTTCCATAGGGTTATCCTCTTGATTGGAATTATGTCTAGACCTAGGGTTTGAGTGGGGTTTGGGATTCCACAATATATTGTCTTCGTACCATGCTATTGTATCATTATTATTGTGATGAATCTCAACTAAAACCATCAAGTTTCATGGTTTCAAATATAAAGGGACTAAGTTCATGTTCAGCTTCGACCTCACGGGTCTACGACCATCATGTTTAAATAAAAAAACCAATATCGTGTTTTTATGTTTGATATTAATCGATTCAGGTAATGGCGGGACTATATTTCCCCAAGGAAGATGTTCCTTGTAGTCTAAGATCATGTCTAGCTTCATGTCAAGTGATAAGACCCCTGCTGCTGGGTATAGAAGTTAATGTTTATTATGGCTTTGAGTTTTAGTTATATTGTATGAGTTAAACTTGTTATGATTATATTGCTGCATTGCATTTGTATTATTCCCTACACTTGCATGCATTAGTTATGCTCACTAAGATATTAGTTTCGCCACAAGTTTGTGGATTACATTTTAGATTCCCAAGATCCTCCTCAGAATGGTCGTTGAGGGAGCTGGAGCTCCTGGAATGATTGTTATATTTTGTCTTTTGTACTACACTTGATTTTATATTTATTTTGAGGATATTATTGCACATGTGTAACCCATAGTGGGTATTTCTATTTTGTTGAGAACACATGTATCGTAATATCCAGATTATGCTTATGTACATGTTGGACTGCTTAAGCAAATCAATTGTATGTTTATTGATATCGTTAATGTCACGAAAAATAATTCCCTAAACTTAGGACTTATGCTCCCAACGGTCTAGGTTTTCATAATTAGGATGTTACATTATGACATCAGAGTAGTTTAATCCAATTGGACTAAGGATTAGTGTTTTGCTTGAAGTTTGTTATTATCTTATATGCATTATTACGAAGTATAGAGACTTATCACCTCCATGTTTTGTAAATTATGTGCAGACGATTATGGCTGGCGGCAGGAGACGTAGACCCCCAGTTAACCCACAACCTCATCCACCCTCGAACAATAATTAGGATTCGGTGGCGGCGACCCTCCAGGTGTTAACCCACATCATGGGGGATCAAGTGACGTCTAACCAGGACCAGACTGCTATGTTTCAGGAGCTTCATCGCCAACCAACAGGAACATCCCCACGTCAGGTGGTAGACTTGTTTGTGATTGGTTTAACGGAGTTCCGAAAACATGGTCCTCCACCTTTCTCCGGGACCTATTACCTGGAAGGTGCAACCAAATGGCTCAAGGATCTCAATCGGATCTTTAGAGTCGTGCGATGTTTTTAGGAGCTTAAGGTCTCCTATGTATCTTACATTCTCATAGGAGAGGCCGAGGATTAGGGGCATGGGGCGAGTGCCAAGTTGACCACATTGGGGACTTCTATTCTCTCGGAGCACTTCGAGGCTGCATTCGTGGAGAAGTATTTTCCAGCTAATTTAAGGAAGCAGAAGGAAACTGGGTTCCTTCACCTCAAGCAGCGGAGTTTGACGGTGGGCCAGTGTATAGCTAGGTTTGAGGAGTTATCCAAATACTCCTGCTTTATCCAAGTCCATCCGGATGAGGAGTGGAGGTGCACCCACCTGGAGCAAGGTTCGAGGCCCGAGATCAAGAAGGCAGTGAGGACTTTGGAGATCAGAGACTTTCCTACTCTGGTTAACAAATGCCTTATTGTTGTAGAGAATCTGAAGGAGTTTGAGGCATCTAAGATGCGAATCCCAAGGGCAAGAGGAAATTTGAAGACCTTATTCAAGGCAAGGGTTCCAAGCCCAAGTGGCAGGGCAACACCAACCTAGTCATCCGCCCCGCTCAGAAACAAGGGTAGATGCCCAAGTGCTCCAAATCCGGGAGGAACCGCAAGAAGGAGTGTCTCTTTAGGTAGCAGATATTCTACTACTGCCGGAAGCCGAGCCATATGAAGAATGAATGCCCAAAAAGGAAGGATCTTGCCAAACCCCAAACCACCGGGAGAGTCTTTACCCTTAGTGGGGAAGCGGCTGCCAAGGCCGACAATCTAATGTAAGGTACATGTCCTTTCAATGATAATAATATTGTGTTATATGACTCTCGGGTAACCTATTCATTTATTTCTCTTGATTGTGTGAAGTAATTAAATTTACATGCGACCTCTTTACCTTTTCATCTAAATGTTGTTACTGTAACGTCCTAATTTCTCAACTCAGAAATAATGCCCGTTGGAGACACTATTCCTGAATTTCCGAAATTATTTCGCGCCATTTCGTGTATCGGCATACAAGCATAACTTCCTAAGCAGTCCAACGTGTCCTTAGGCTACTTTAACATTCAATAACACAATTCGAAAACATTCCCTTGAGAAAGACAGGGAGGAACCAACACTTGGAGTGTTTAAAGTTCATAAAACTCCTGCCGGAAATCCGGCAGAGTTTCCCCTGGAAACTGGATATTTTCCAATTTCCAGATTCACCTGAAAACCATCAAAACACCAATACAGTTCATACATTTAAAATTCACTAAACTACTACATTAACAAATGGCCTCTGTGGCCAAAACTCAAGCTTTCATATTAGACATACAAACGAATAATACAATTACATACAATGATAATAATCCAATACATATTCAATTACAATCCTTATCCATTACATAATCTAACTGAGCCTAGACATTCCAGGACTACTGGCAGTATGAGGGGCGTAAGGGCCCACCGTAAAACTCCAACTCTTCTTCCGATGACAGGAAATCCTATCCTGCACAACTGAAGGTAAATCCCCAAAACGTGGGGTGAGACTAAAGTCTCAGCGAGCACAACTATGCAAACGCAGTGTAGGAGAAATCAATCATATAAGATGTAACACTTAAAACATGTTAACATATGGTTCATGGTTAAATTCTGATTCTTTTCATAAAGAAAACTCATTTTAGCTCAATGTAAAGATACATGTACAATTCAATACACAACAGTTATGACCCTAACTCATGCATCTCAGTCATCTTAATATAAATGTAATTATGATGCAACTCACTGCTGTGTCCAGCAGGCATGATCTTATCACTTAAACTGGAGTTAGAACTGAGCTCAGACTACGGAGAACGTCTTCTCCGGGGACGAATCCTACCCATTACTGGACCGAAGTCAAGTTTTCACATAATTACTTAATTTTTAACTCACAGCTTGAAGGCAGGCTTGAATTAACTCACGATCGAAACCGGCTTATATTACTCAAATGCACATAATCTCAATGAACTAATAACTGATATTCATCAAATGAAAATAACGTCAATTTCGTAAGTTTCGAAAGCTAAGGTTCTCAATGTCAATAACAACTAATATGTAAACAATTTACTAATTTCCTTAACTTAATCACATGATTTTCACACAATTGATAATAACTAACATCTACAAGTATAAAGAAGGGGGAATTAGAGGATTGGGTTCATACTCAAGACATGCAATCACAAAAGTGTAAGTGTGTGAGTTGTACTCACATAATCTTGAAGTTCAAAGGAAGAAAAGTGAGTAGGAATGGACCACGTGATGATTCCTTGCTCCAATTTCCCTTTTCAAGCTTTCTCAAGAAAATCCCCAAATTCTTCTAACCTAGGGTTTACATTACAAAAGAATACATTCAAGTCAACAACTCTAGCTTTCTCTAATCAACAATAACCATGAATTTAAGCAAGGGAAGGTAGAATAGGGATCATACAAGGGAATTTTCATGACAAATAAGCAAGTGAGTGAACCACACTCACCTTAGGGGAGGAAATAGGGGTGGATGAGAGGTGGAGAGGAGAAATCCCAAGCTCCCCAAGTGGTTGGGAACCTTAAAAATGCTCCATGATCTTCCATTTCTTCCTCCTTCAAGCTCCCAAGCTTCCTCTCTCTCTAGAACTCTTTCTCCCTCTCTCTAGAAACCCTAGGAAACCAAGGAAAATAATGGGAGAGAGTGAAACCCTCTGTTTTTAAAAACTGAATTCGTGTATTTTCGCTCAAGCCAAATATTTTCGCTTGAGCGAAAATACCCCAGAGAGCAACCCTTCTCTGGACAATTCTCGCTCAAGCGAGACATTTTCGCTTGAGCGAGTATGAGTCTGTTTTGGGAATGCAAATGAGCTCGGAATCCTGTCATATAACCCATCAAACTGAAGCCCCGGAAGTTAGCTTTCTAATGAAAGTGGAATCATCGTAATTGTACACCCATGGCTCTAGATATTTGCGAATTAGTGCACCAAGGTCATTAGGCCTAACTCCCAAAATTAAGCAATAACCTCAGTTTATGCCCCTCTTGGTTCCAATTCAATTCTCTCCTTATCAAACCCACTTCGTATCCTTCAAAACTTCTTCTAACTTAGTTCTTCTCATCCAAACCTTCCCCACTCTAATCCTTGATAAATCCATTCCCTTGACTACGAGGCTTATTCTTCCACGCTTAAAGGCTAAGATCTAGGGTGTTGATCTTCTTTTTAACTCTTAGTGCCTCCTCTATACTCTTTTAAGACACATGGTTCCAACACAAGACGGGCGAAAGGTGTTTGTTCCAAAACCTTAGACCTAAGGAGGGGGAGTGGTCACTTTTGGTGGAAGCCAGAAAGGGAGGATCACTGTCATAGGGACAGTAGCTATTACTCCTCTATCCCGCATTAAAAATGTTCTTCTGGTTGAAGGACTTAAACATAACCATCTGAGCATAAGTCAATTATGTGACAGTGGATATGTTGTTTCCTTTACCAAAGAAGGATGTATAGTCAAGGACTCTTCTGATAAAATCCTTTTTACTGCTAAGAGACACAATAATGTGTACAAGATTGATCTATAGGAACGTGCAAATCAAAATGTGAAGTGTTTTTTCTCTATGGAAGATGAAAAACAGATTTGGCATCAGAAACTTGAGCATGCCAGCTTGAGATTAATCTCAAAGCTAACAAAACACAACCTTGTTAGATGTTTACCCAAGCTCCCTTTCAAATCTAACTTTTTGTGTGAAAACTATCTGAAATGAAAACAAACAAGAAGCTCATTTAAGAGCAAGAATGTTGTTTCTACCAACATACCTTTAGAACTTCTTCACATTGATTTGTTTGGTCCAACTAGAACTGAAAGTCTTAGTTGTAAGAAATATGGTTTGGTCATTGTTGATGACTGTCGGAACCGGGGTCACGATGGGACGGCGAAGAAAAAATCGTTTTCAATGGAGTCGCCACCTATATTTATTTTTGAGGGAAAATATAAGAAAAACCCTTTAAGAAAAAAATGGTCCTTGAAATCAGATTTGGATTCGGGAGTCAATTATGCGTAGGGAAGGTATTAGCACCCTACGACATCCGTCCTAATACGATTACCTCTAATTAATTGTGCAAATTTGTTAACTTTTGAAAAATATTTATTTTACCCCTTAAAAAATCTTTTTATTTTTATTTACAATTTTTATTTACAAATTTATTTACAAAGTTTTTTTTTTATATTTTTAGTTTATGAAAAATTTTGGAAAAAAGATTTATTTGGGCTTGACGGGGCCGGTTCCCGCTCCTACGTATCCCCAGCTGCAATGGGGAAATCAAAGCCACGTAGTTCTGAGGTTTGATTGGTTTGAGTTTTTTTGTTTTTGGAAAGATTGGTTTTTATTTGGAAGAGAAGATTGAAAAATATTTTGATTTGTTTTCATTTTTTGGAAAGTAATATTAAGAAATATTTTTGGTCTTTTTTATATTTTGAAGAGATAAATTTAAAGATTTTTGTTTGCACGAGGTTCAAATCAAACACTTGGTTTTCTTAATAAACCCTTACAATCTTAATAATATTAAAGTCAACATCCACTGCTCAATTAATATTATTAGTCGTTGCCAAAAAAAAAAATTATTTTTTTATAATTTTGGAAAGAAAACCTTTTTTTGTTTTAATTTTGAAAAGAAATATTTTGTTTTGAAAAACAATTTTTTGTTTTTTTATATGTATACTTTTGAAAGGAATTTTTTAATTTTGAAAAGGAAAATTTTATTTTTAAAAAGAAATTTTTAATTTTGGAAAGAAATATTTTATTATAACCTATTTTTGCACGGGGTTCAAGTCAAACACTTGGTTTGCTCAATAAACCCTTATGATCTAAATAAAGTTAAAGTCAGTATCCACTGCTCAATTAATCCATTTAGTCATTGCATAGATTAAAGTAAAATACTCCTAATATTTATTAAAGCATTTGAATTAATATTTATTCACAAAGAGATATAAAATTGACAAATATTTACAAGATAATGTTAATATTTACAGCAAACAACTAATCACATAATATTCAAAAATTTAAAACACACACTCAAAACAAATATACAAATTTAAACAAATTTAAATCTGAACAAAACCAATTGTATTTTTGTTTTTATCATTTTTATTTATTTTTCTTTCTTTTTAAAAAACAAAGAAAGGGATTTGGTGCCCCTTTTCTTCAAACGCATATGGCACTCTTCATCTTGCAAGCAATTAGGGTTTAGAAGGGGAGAGAAGAGAGAAAGGGAAAGAAAGAAGAGGGGAAAGAAAAGGGAGAGGAAAAGAAAGAAGAAGAAGAAGGAAGAGGGAAATGGAGAAAGAAAGGGAAGAAGAGAGAGAGAGGCGCGGCTGTGCCAAGAGGAGGTTGATGGCGGTGGCTGGGACGACTGGTTCGCGGCTGGAAGAAGGAAAGTGGCTGGACGCACAGCAGCTCCGGTTTAGCGCGCGGTGGTGAACGACGGCCGTGGTTGCAGGAGCTCGCGCGGAGGCTGGCAGCGGAGGCGATGCAGGATGCGGTGATGGCGGTTCAGTGGTCGGAAGGAGGCTGGTCACAGTGTGCCTTGCGGTGGTGGTGGCTGGATGAGCGGTGGCTATGGCGTCGTTGCGGTTGGAAACGGAGGTGGCTGCAATGGCTGACGGAGGCGGTGGCCTGCACGGCGGTGAGGTTGGCTGCAATGGCTGTGAGGAAGAAGATGTGCGCGACAGAGATGGTAATCTGGCTGGGAAAGATGATGACAATGGGGTTTCTCTTCCTGAATCAATTTCCTATTTTGCTATGGTTCTGCATTGTGCATTCTGAATTATCTATCTCTAATCTCCTCCCTTTCACTCTCTTTTGTTTTCTATTGATTTTGTGACTGTGTTTCCTATTACAGGGAAGGGGATAAGGATATTGGGATGTTTGTTATTTCCTCTATATTAAGCTTCTGAGTATGTTTCTGAGTGTAAATGGACTGTAAATTGAATTTTTTATTCATGATAAGCCCTGTTAATTTCTCACAATTGATTAGTTCATTCATGTGCCATATTTATTCAATGAAATCAAACACTCATCAATGTTCAAGAATCACACAAATGAAGCTATGGAAATACAGTGAACAAAATAAAGAGAAAGAAAAACCTGAATTTGGATCAATTGTCTTCCTCTGTCTCTGCTTCTTGTGCGCCTCTTTCTTTTCTTTTTTCTTCTTCACAAACTCAGAACTACAAAGAATGGGAAATCGATATGCCTCAATTGACATTCACATTCTTGCTGATTGGATTCAATCAGGATTTTGAGGCCATCTCAATTCCTTTCTCTGTTTGAAAAATCTATCTCAAATTTCAGCTCTCTCTTTCATCTTCATTTTTTCGTTTCTATGCTTCAATGTGGGTAGTCTGTGTTTTTCGAACTCCCTTTTTACAGTAGTCTAATCCCTTTTTTATAGAGCTGAAAATGTAACTACCACACTCCCACTATTCCTATTTCTTCTCCTATAATCTGAAACAAACCCTATACTCTCTCCCATTATCCCCTAATCTCAACAAACTTTCCCTCAACTCATCTATCCATTATCTTTTTAACAATTTGTTGTTTTTTTTATTTTTTTCGGATTTTATTATTATATATTTTTTATTTTCAGATTTATTATTTTTTGAATTTTTTTATTTTCTATTTTAACAAAAGCAATTTTAAATAATTTTAGTTCTGAAATTGCAACTTTATACTTTTTATTATTATTTTTTTATTTCAAGATTTATTTACAAATTAAGTTCAAACAAAAAATTGAAATTAAAATAAGGGTTAGCCCGGATAAAATTGGGTATTCACAGTTGCCCCTCTTTACATATTTCTTATTAAATAATCTAAGTAACAAAGTTTTTTAGATTATGATACTAAGAAATAGGTAAAGAAGTGAATCAATTTTAATTGAGGGCTAACATAAGGCGGAAGGACCTTGACAAGAACAAAAATCAACACTTGTGGACTGAAACATCCAAAGCGATGATGAAAAGACAAGATTCCAAACTGATGTTGAACTCTTGACTGACAGCATGCCGGATCGATACCGGGCTGTGAGAGTAACTGAGTGCCGGTTCAATACCGGGCTTTGAAACTGAAAAAGTAAAAAAAAAAAAAAGGTATCGAGCCGATACCGGGCTTTGAGATTGAAAAGTAAAAAGGGTGTCAGGCCGATACTGGGCTTTGAAACTGGAAAGTAAAGAGGGTGTCGGGCCGATACCGGGCTTTGAGACTGAAAAGTAAAAAGGGTGCCATGCCGATACTGGGCTTTTGACAGAAAGTAAATGTGCCAGGCAGGTACTGGGCTTTTGACAGAAAGTAAATGGTGCCAGGCAGGTACTGGGCTTTGACAGAAAAGTAAATGTGCCAGGCAGGTACTGGGCTTTTGACAGAAAGTAAAGGGTGCTAGGCAGGTACTGGGCTTTTGACAGAAAATTAAATGGTGCCGAAGTTGGTCTCGGACTTTGACTGAGATGAGTGCCGAAGTTGGTCTCAGACTTTTGACTGAAATGGGTGCCGAAGTTGGTCTCGGACTTTGACTGAAATGAGTGCCGAAGTTGGTCTCGGACTTTTGGGTGCCGAAGTTGGTCTCGGACTTTGACTGAAATGGGTGCCGAAGTTGGTCTCGGACCTTAGGTGCCAGAGTTGGTCCTGGGCTTTTGACTGAAATGGGTGCCGAAGTTGGTCTCGGACTTTGGGTGCCAGAGTTGGTCCTGGGCTTTTGTCTGAAATGGGTACCGAAGTTGGTCTCGGACTTTTAACTGTGAGAAAAGTAGACAAGTGTCACATGAACGATGACCTAAGGATTGCAATGGGTACGCAGACCTGAGATGCAATTGGCACGGGGATCTAAGGACTACAATGGGTACGAGGACCCTAATGATGCAATGGGTATATGAACCCTGAGGATTCAATGGGTATGTGAACCCAATGAATAGAACTTGACGGGTATGTGGACCCTGAGGATTTAATGGGTATGTGAATCCAAAGGTTTGCAGATGACGAGTACTTGGACCCTAAGATGCAATGGGGATATGAACCTTGAGGATTCAATGGGTATGTGAACCCAATGAATGGAACTTGACGGGTACGTGGACCCTGAGGATTCAATGGGTATGTGAACCCAAAGAATAGAACTTGACGGGTACGTGGACCCTAAGGATTCAACGGGTATGTGAACCCAACGGAAAGTAGACGGGTACTTGGACCCTAAGATGCAATGGGTATGCGAACCCAAAGGAATGCCTTGGGTATTAGAACCCAAAGCATTGGAGTGAGATGGGTGCTGGGGACCCTGAGGATGCAACGGGTATGTGAACCCAAATGAATGCCAAGGAATTCAACTGAGATGGGTGCGAGGGACCCAAAGAATGCATGTTTAAACTTTGCAATGATATGCAAGATGCAAAGAATATGAGATGCACAAAGAGTAAAACTCAAGCAAGGATGATGCATGATAAGAATGATGATGATGATGATGATGCAAGAAGAACTTAGATGATGCGAGATGCATACAAAAAGTAATGATAGGATGACAATACAAGTATGTATGTATGTATGTATGTATGTATGTATGTATGTATGTATGTATGTAGATGAATGGTTGATGACAATTGATGCCATATTGTTTATGCAAAATGTATGATGAATCACATCCTTGTTCATTATTTTCACTTGATTTGAACTTGATTGATTGTTTGAATCCTCAACCCTTACATTGGCAAGTGCCCCAAGATTCATGGATGATCAAGGGCTTCTCTTCTGATCTGTTATGGGCCTTTAGTTCAATTCACGCTCTAGCCTCTGACTAAACCTTCTGAAGTGAGTTGCTCTGGGCCTTTTATCGCTGAGTTAGGGATCTCACAATTTTGAGAATTCATCAAATTTCCTCATGGCTTTCAGAATTGTCAAAACAAATGTAATACTTTTCAAGTGTAAACACAAATTTTCTTTCAGTATATGTTCACCATAAAATGCAAATTGAATTAACCAAAAGTGGTGAAAAAAAAATGGGATGTCATATTTACGAAAGGAGAGTGATATTTACAATGTGGGGGAATTTACAAAAGGTAGAGACAAAGGCAAAGACTCTTTTCTTTTTCTTTTCTTTCTTCTTTTTTTTTTAGTGATGGTTTCTGATGAACAATATTAGTCCCTTATGTTTGAATTTTGAAAATCTATCAACCAACTGCCAGAGATGGGGGTTGCCCCAGCCTTATGTGCTTCAAACATTGCATTTGCCCCAGTGTACTCCAAGATGACTTCAATCTTTTGGGTTTTAGTCATTTGTTTGCCCCAGTTTTGTATACTTCCACAACCTAATTGCCCCAGTTTTGTCACCATTGCACTCTCTTCTTGCCCTAATTTTTGATTAGGTTGCCTCTACGGGTTTTCAACCTAACGGGCCCTTATATCTTCTTGATTATTTATTTTTGTTGTTTTTTTTTCACTTTTTCTTCTTTCGTATTTTTTTTTCATCATTGACCGCCTGTTTTAAACATTTTGATCCCAAAATTACAGCCATGAAAATGAGAGCAATCATTTCATTGATCAGAATGGACTTTACAAGGCTTGTAATTTGGTCAGGGCTAATGGCTATGAAAGAAAAGATATAGTAGGCCCAAATAAGTGTTTAAGGGTTTAAGGGATCAAGGATCAATAGCTTCTTCTTCTTCTTCTTCTTCTTTTTCAAGAAGATGAGTGTTTAACTGAAACTCTTAAAGTCAACGATTCTTTTACTTTTGATCATCATTATTTTTATGCTTTTGCTTTTTTTTTTCTTTCTATTTTTTTTCATTTTTTTACTCTTTTGATAAAAGTTGACTTCTCTTTGTACTAACCCCAATGTGGGGTGATCCTTGTCCAGGGTTATTTGAAAGGAAAATTTAGGCTCAACAGGGACAACTTGGGATATTGATTTGATTTTTTTTTCTTTTTTTTTTGGTTAGAGAAAGATGGCCATCATCATTTCAAATCATGATTGCTCATTTTCAGACTTTAATTTTGAGACCAAGACGTCAAATTCATCTTCTATCCCTCAAAGCAACTTTTCCACGAACTAAGAGAGAGACCACCTCATGGATACACAAATTGATACACATGATATCACACTTAACATCTTGGTCTTTATCCCTCAAATATCCCAGGGGCCCTTTTCCTTGTGGTTGTCGAACCTAGGCAACAATTCAATGGATTTTCTCATCATCCTTATTGGCATGATTGATGGACTATCAAAATTGCAAGATAAGACATTAACATTTTTATAAGAGGAACACATGCAGATTTACATTATTTACAATGACACAAGGAAGAAATGAAATGAATGAGATTAAGGTTGAAAGCAAGTAGCTGAAAAAAATTCAAAATGCATCTTTGAAAACATATGCTGAAAGAAAAATGTGCGCCCTATATACAAAAGTCATCCTAAAGCCTTGGGCAGAGCAATAGAATCAGTATTACAAATTTATTTTTGACAAAACCTAAAAATCATAGGAAATTTGGAAAACTCTCAATTACTGAGCTTTGATAGCGTTAACCATGAGGCTTTCTTGATTTGGCAGAGGATTGGGATCCTCTTCCTTGAAGCTCCACACCATAACATTCCTTGTGCTAACAGGATAGTCGCATTTGACATTTGGATCATGATCTTTTGGATGCAGCAACCCAACTAGAGGTAATGGGTGAAGGACAATCAATGAGTTGAGGGTAAGGTGGGATACCGACTCGATGTGAATCGTGAGTCAAGCTAGACAAGCTTTTTTTTGTTGTTTGGCCTTTTTGGTTTGGGCTAGGGCTTGGATTTTGGCTTCATGATTGATTGGGTTAAGGTGGTGTGAAGATGGATGGTCGTGATTGGGTGGGAAGTGGAGGGTAACCAAGCATCATTTGAGGGTGTGATTGGGGATATGATGTGGTACCGTTTAGGTGGATTGCTCATGATCAAATGTTAAGGCCTTAGCCTCCCTTTTTCCCCATTTCCAAAAAGGACTTCCTTGTAATGACTGCTTTCACTGAGCTCTGAGCTTTATTTGCAACAAAGAACATGACTATGCTCCACAAGCATATACCCACTGGTTTGCAATTTCCCCGGTTTGTGATTCTAGCACACCATCTCTCTTTAACTGATAGTCTTGGCACATCTTTTGCCCCAGTGCACATTCTGCACACATTGTTTGCCCCGGATGATGATCTCAACACCTCTTTCGCTTGACCCTAACTTTTTCCTAAGCTGCTCTTGCGAGTTTTCAACCCAGCGGGTCGCTCTAACTTTTGCCTAGGTCGTCCTTTCGGATTTTCAACCTAGCGAGCTTTTCTTTCTTTTTTCTTTTCTTTTTTTTAGCATAGTATCTCATCATAATTCATGGGATATTGGAGATCTTTTTCATCCATGTTTGTGAGGATTAGGGCTCCTCCATGGTCATGTAGGTGGCCAGTGGCATGGTTGAGGTAATTTGTGGCTTGGACGTTAGAGTCACCACTGTTGCATCGGTCTCTCGGTGGGTTGGTGTTAAGAACAAGTTCCTAGTTGGGTGGAACTGACATGGTAGGAAGATAGGAAATGATGGTATGTGAGGCCTTTTCATAGACTTGGGTCGGACTCTGGTGGTTGGGCTGGGTTGGGCTTCAGGTTTGGAAGTTAATACTGGTGGGCTATCATCTTCTGGGCTTGTGGACTATGGTGATGTACTGATGTATAGCTGAGTGGAAGGTCATATTGTGGATGTTGGGTTCCTTGAGGATTGGTGATGGGTGGTTGGGTTGGGTTGAATGGATGGATGGATTGCCAATGAAATCAAGGTCCCTTGAGGATTCAATCTATGAAACCGCATGTGCACTTAGAACTTGGCAGAAGAGCAGGTATGATTGTCTGTTTACCCTCGGGAGATTCTTCTCCTTTTGCAATAATCCCAAAAGCTTGTCATCTGCCCCTTTATCTTCTTGATGTCGCCTCTCAATTTCTCTTGATTGTGTCCATGATTCTTGATTAGCACAAGTCTTGTAAGGGTGGTGAGGAAACAATAACTTTGATGATTTTTTTTCTTTTTTGGATTAAAAGCAAAACATATTTTTAGGATGGAAATGTTATCACGCAAAGGGAAATGCAACCTACTATGCCTTTAAAATTTATGCAGATGCAACACTTTTTTTTACATGATTATTATGGACAATGTAAGTGAAGACACATGAACTTTGTTTTTTTTTTTTAAGATATGACAAACTAAGGATGCTGAAAGATGCATATAATGCATGATGTTATGAGATAACACAATAATGATATGGCTGAAGATAAAATGTATGGGATGCTAGTGGAGAACTTTTTTTTTGCTTTTCTTTTTATTTTTTTGGAAAAGAAAGATTTTCATCATCAATTTAGTTGTTTTCTAAAAAAATGAAAACTGACTTTCTTTTTGATAAAATTATGGACAAATGATCATATGAACATGCATGAATTTATTTTTTCTTTTTTTAATTTTATTTTTCTTTTTTTAGACATGAAGGAACAAAATAATGACATAACTAACCAAGGATGATTATGATGTGCCCAAAGGATGCATGATGTGCATGACAATTTCAAAAGAGAATTGTTTTTTTTATTTTGCTCTTTTTTTAGATATGATGATAACATGACAAACTAAGGATGATCGAAGGATGCATGAGATAATGATATGGTTGAAGATGAGATGTATGGGATGCATGATAATGTTAATGGAGAACTTTTTTTTTGCGTTTTTTTGGTAAAAGAAAGATTGTCACCATCAGTTTCTTTTTTCTAAAAGGGAGATGTTATGTTAATGGATGAATGAACAAATCTTTACTTTTTATTATGAACCAAGACAGATTAAAATGCAAGTTTTATGAATGTATGAGGGATAAAAAAAAATTATGAAATGCATGACAATGCTAGTAAAGAGATGCTTATTTTTTTTTTGTTTTGGTTTAGAAAAAAAAATGACTTTCATGCATGAATGTGCCTTATAATTACATGTCAAAACTGGGCAATGAAGAGTGAAATAAATTGGAAGAGGCAACTCCATATGCATGATTTTTTTTAATATATGATGACATATCTAACTAGAGATGACAGAGAAGAAAACATCTTTGGTTTATTTTTATTTTTTTGAAAAGAAAGGAAAAAAAACACAATCAACTCAATTTTTTATTATTTTTTTGAAAAAAAAAGTTTTATGCGAAAACAGAGTAATGTCCTACCGATAAATGTTACAACAAGTGTGCACTATGAAGAATGAAAGGAGAGGAAGAAGCATGCTCCCCATGTGTCCTAAATTAGGTAAAACCCTATGGCAAGGTACACCTAAGGTTATGACTCTAACCTTGGTGGTCACTAAGCTTATTTACTGTGCATAGTTTCCATGGACAGATCTAGACTCCAAAGGCTATTATAGTCCCCAGATTGCCCTTATCAACAAGGATAAGGACCCAATTTATGAATCAAATCACAACTAGGGATTATACCCTCTCAATATGATTGACGCATAATACCGGTAACAATCTGAGTGGTAACCCAACAACCACCAAGTGAGCATCAAACCCCTCAATAGCAGTCGTTGAGGTACCTCCTAAGCTCGCACAGGCTCGGGTATAGAGCCCCAAAATGTGTGTGAGGTAAGTGAATGTGAGGTGTGTGCGGGGAGCATACAAACCTGTGGTCCTAAACACTACCCCACCTGAAAAACGAACCAGACAAACACAAATATATACAGATATAAAGTCTTCTACCCTAGGGTTGAAATAGAAATATTTACAGTATGAAAGATATACAACAAATAATGTACAAGGCAAAAGAGAAGGAGAATATCTACAATGTTATGAATGAGAATATTTACAATAAAAAAAACAAAAACAAACAAAGCAAAAAAAAGGGGGAAAATAAATACAAAAGTTAACAATTTTGCAAAATTAATCATGTTAGGCTTGACTCTTAAATGTCCCAAGTGGAGTCGCCATCTGTCGGAACCGGGGTCACGATGGGACGGCGAAGAAAAATCGTTTTCAATGGAGTCACCACCTATATTTATTTTTGAGGGAAAATATAAGAAAAACCCTTTAAGAAAAAAATGGTCCTTGAAATCAGATTTGGATTCGGGAGTCAATTATGCGTAGGGAAGGTATTAGCACCCTACGACATCCGTCCTAATACGATTACCTCTAATTAATTGTGCAAATTTGTTAACTTTTGAAAAATATTTATTTTACCCCTTAAAAAATCTTTTTATTTTTATTTACAATTTTTATTTACAAATTTATTTACAAAGTTTTTTTTTTATATTTTTAGTTTATGAAAAATTTTGGAAAAAAGATTTATTTGGGCTTGACGGGGCCGGTTCCCGCTCCTACGTATCCCCAGCTGCAATGGGGAAATCAAAGCCACGTAGTTCTGAGGTTTGATTGGTTTGAGTTTTTTTGTTTTTGGAAAGATTGGTTTTTATTTGGAAGAGAAGATTGAAAAATATTTTGATTTGTTTTCATTTTTAGGAAAGTAATATTAAGAAATATTTTTGGTCTTTTTTATATTTTGAAGAGATAAATTTAAAGATTTTTGTTTGCACGAGGTTCAAATCAAACACTTGGTTTTCTTAATAAACCCTTACAATCTTAATAATATTAAAGTCAACATCCACTGCTCAATTAATATTATTAGTCGTTGCCAAAAAAAAAATTATTTTTTTATAATTTTGGAAAGGAAACCTTTTTTTGTTTTAATTTTGAAAAGAAATATTTTGTTTTGAAAAACATTTTTTGTTTTTTTATATGTATACTTTTGAAAGGAATTTTTTAATTTTGAAAAGGAATATTTTATTTTTAAAAAGAAATTTTTAATTTTGGAAAGAAATATTTTATTATAACCTATTTTTGCACGGGGTTCAAGTCAAACACTTGGTTTGCTCAATAAACCCTTATGATCTAAATAAAGTTAAAGTCAGTATCCACTGCTCAATTAATCCATTTAGTCATTGCATAGATTAAAGTAAAATACTCCTAATATTTATTAAAGCATTTGAATTAATATTTATTCACAAAGAGATATAAAATTGACAAATATTTACAAGATAATGTTAATATTTACAGCAAACAACTAATCACATAATATTCAAAAATTTAAAACACACACTCAAAACAAATATACAAATTTAAACAAATTTAAATCTGAACAAAACCAATTGTATTTTTGTTTTTATCATTTTTATTTATTTT